>JAVHNN010000037.1:27500-40000 GCA_031439585.1 Pterocarpus macrocarpus
GCTTAGTAAGTTGCTTACTCTTCTCTAAAGTCAAAGGAGATAATTATGTATACCTTTCTGCGGTCCTTCCGGAGATAGATATAGCCCTCTCGAAAGCAAAGCTAGCTTCTTAGCAAAAAGATGGTGTTATTTCCCCAGAACCATCAGATCAGGAGAAAGATTTTCTTACTTGTGACAATCCCATCTCCCAATGCCCCTTCTTCTGATCAAATACCTATTGCCACCCTTAAACTTTCTGATTACCGAGGGGGCATAATGAGTCTTACGTTTATTCTACAAGCACTGCAATAGCGTACGGCCAGTCGATCAATTATTGAATAAATGACAGATGATTCTCCTGAGTATACTTTACTTCTTATGTTGTACTTCCCGGCTTTGACTCTTTATGTCTCCTAGCCAATGATAAAATTCCTATGGTGGTATTGTTGGAAGAACCCTTCCCTTCTCGGAATGGAAAATTTTCTGTTAGCAGTTTCTTGGAATTTGTTCCGGTATATTATGGGTTCTCATGGAATTCAAAAGCATAATTTTAATTGTCTTGAAATCCTTAATAGGCCAACCAAAAGAAATTGTTCAATCATTCGGCCCCTTATATTGAAGTACGCTGTACTTCAAGTACAGTCGAAGGGACCCACTTCACCTCTTCCCATGTAAAACCGAACTGCACCGCGATGCGGCAACCAAGGCATCTCATGAGGGTAAAACTTTCATTATCGAAAAGGATAGGCAGGTATGAAGTCTTTCTTCGATTCAAGCTAACGCACTTTTGAAGTAAGCAATTAAGTCAGCTTGGCGAACTATCCAGAAGGCGAATCCGTAGATAGATAGACTCAAGGAGCTTTATAACTTCCTTTGCTGGGACAGATTGCTCTCCCTTCGGTCGAGGGATTAAAGAAAGGAGAAGAATCTCTCTCATGTCGATGAAATTAGTACCCTACAAATTAAATAAATCTCGTTAGCCCTATCATAGACCTCGACTTGGCTCGAAGGGAAGAACTTAGGACTTACCCTAGGACTCCAGCCCCTAGCCTACAAAGAAAGCAAATTTAAACTCTATTGCCCTCGACTGTAACGGATAAGAAGGAGATGGAACTAAACAGGCTTAGGCCCTTTTCCTCGGGAATGCAACTACTAAGTCGAGCTACTTCCTTAGGCCGGTTATTTCCTTTTGCTTGATGCTTTTACACTGCTTTTCCTTTTCAAAGAAAATTTCCTCGCTTCCTTAAAAGAAAGAAAGGAATTGTGTATTCTTATTTTCCGAGAGAACTCTAAGAAATTATTGATTGCAACAGCTTACGAAACCAGCATCCAAGGAATCCTCGGACAAGATGGTCGTATAAAGTGTAATGAATAGGAAGTAAGTCGGAAGGCCAAGAGAGATAGCCGTTCCAGCTGGGTTAGCAGAAGAGAAGAAGTAGCAGAATCAGTCGACTTGCCCACACAGCGTCTTTTTTGAGAGAAAAGGTCAAGGGCCTAAGTAACTCTCGAAAGTCGTCTTTTGTATCGCGTCAATAGAAATGACATAGAGTTGATCATTGCTTGAAGAGTTTCATTGTCGAATTGATCTCGGAATTGGATCCCAATAGTAGCTGCTGCCCAAAGGTTCATTCCTTCCCTACCCTATTTTATAGGTGTGTTCACAATGCGAAGGGTGTAAACCAAGGGGCACATTGCCACTCTTACCATTACTGAAAGCAAGGTTAGCCTCCTTATGAGTCGGGCACAGCTAATATCTTATTTGAGGAAGAGTCCGATCTATGATAAGAGATCTCATCATCGGATGATGTAATAGCCAGACTAAGTCTTTCCAACCAACTTCAATTGTGAGGCATCCTTCTCCTTTTATTAATAGACTTTATGACCGTACTCTTAAAGCACTCGTTCTAGCAGATATGTCTTTGTCACAGCCAGTGGAATAGATAAGAATGAGATTGGACGATAGGCAGCACTCTCAGGCCACTTTCCCAAGACAATAGGATACGGAGCGGGCAGCCTCAAAAGAGGAAGCAGTCCAATCTATTCCATACGATCACTGATCGAATCGGGAATAGGGGCTTTCTCATCCAAGTAAGAAAAGGGCCATACGGGTACTAGTTTCATGGTGATTAGTTTGAACCTCCTTCCCCTCCCACCTCTATGGCAGACTGCAAGCACAGAAGCTACACGATTGCCCTACGGAGGAATGCCCGAGTTTCAGAGCAGAGGTGAAGAAGCTTTCATTCGAAAGGAGGAAGCATCGGGGGTGGATGGAACTATACTTTACAAAAGCTATTTAGAGCCCGTAGATTAGAAAACAGGGAAATAGCAAGGAAAGCGCTGGACTTTGCTACAGACATAGCAGGGAGACTCTGACTACTAGCTGTAGGGATCCCTAGGCCTCACATTCGATTAGGAAGGCAGTCCCGAGACTATGTTACTTCGATCTGATACCTCTCGATTCAGAGAGGAAATGCGCATTGTATCATTTTGAGTCTCCCCATCTCGATCTCTACTAATTGGATATGGGACTGGTTGTGAAGGAAGCTTTGTGGGAGAAAGGAGGAAAGGGTCAGGCTAGTAAAGGCTTTACTCAAACATATGGGATAGATTACGAGGAAGCCTTTGCCCGGTAGCCAAGATGAAGTCTGTTCGTCTCCTGCTCTCTATTGCTGCGAATCGAGATTGGCCTCTGTTCCAATTAGATGTTCAAAATGCCTTCCTGAACGGGGACCTACAGGAATAAGTTTACATGAGTCCTCCACCCGGTTGTGTAAGGGGGGGGAGAACAAGAGAGGTCAACTGGAGTGGAAGCCAAACGACAGGGCCGAGAATCTGTGATCGATCCGAAGAACCACTGCCAGATACGATTCTGCTCCCCCTTCGTACTACCAATGCGATTCTTGCCCGGCTTTCTTTCGGCTTAAGAAGGCTGCGGTGAGAATGAGGATCACTTCGGAACTCTAGGAAAATGGGCGTTTTAGGGCGGGATCTAAAAGTTCTCCAACGTGTTGCGGAGCCTTCGGCCGTGAGAGGGTCTTTTGGCTTCCTCAGGGCCGTAGCTTAGCTTGCTTTAGCAGCCACGTGATGATTCAAGATTCGTGGTAGGCGTAGGAGCTGGGCGAAGCGGTAGCGAAGCTCAGGTGGTGATGCAAGTGCGCGGTGAGCGTAGTAGCCCCCTCGGGCATGCTCTTTGTACAACCAAGCGAAGAGCTAGTGAGGGCCGGAATGGAATATCGTATGTAGTGTAGAATCGGATCTGAAGCTCTTTACTAGGATTGGAACAAGCGAGGAACGAGTGACCACAAGCTCCGCTTAAGCGCTCGACATGCAGTTAGCTTAAAACATGTTCATCATGTGGCCGAGCGAAGCGCACCCGCGTGAAGCAGCCTAGCATCACTTTAGATAGGAGCAGAATGGATGACTTACAACTGAAAGTAAGTTCTTCGGATCGATATATCGTACGACGTAATGGAGATCTTGGTCTAGGTCCGGTGGTTCGCAGAATTCGGGACCTAACGATGTTCGATTCGTCACATGAACGGGAGCGGACGATTCCCTCGTCTCTCCCTTTTTCGGGGAATGGCTGCAATCACAAGCAAGTGATTGAATGAGTGGGGGGCTCCGAAAGCACATGCGGGATAAGCAGGTCTTTCAGGAGACGGTCTAAGGGTCAGTCTAGAAAGAAAAGAGAACTCTCCAACAAGCTGGAACTAACCAAGATCAATAGGAACAGGAGTTAGCTAGAAATTCATTTTTAGACAAAGTTCATGCCACGACGATCTATATGGAAGGGCTGTTTTGTTGATGCATTCCTGTTGAAAAAGATACAAACACTCATGTTTCAGCTCCCGGATCCGCTTGGATTATCAATAAGGGGAGCCGTCTTAGGAAATGACTGAACTTATAAGACAGATGCCACCGCTGCGAGGCGAGGGAGTAACTTGTCTGATCTTGCGGTGCACTCACTCCCGTTACGAGAATGAAATGACGCCCCAGCTCGACTCGAGACCAAGACTCCTTACAACTCGCACCAATAGCGGCACTGAGCGGCGGAGATTGATTGAAAAGGCAGCCGCCCCTCCCCCCTAGCCGCCTACCTACTCGTGCTCGTAGCTCGATCGGAGAGAGTGTGGTCCGGCGGAAAAACAGAAGTCGTCCGTTTCAAGTGATACGTTAATTGCTCAGTAGTGCTTCGCCACTACCGTAGCTGGCGGAAATAGCTTAATGGTAGAGCATAGCCTTGCCAAGGCTGAGGTTGAGGGTTCAAGTCCCTCCTTCCGCTCTTGGCTTCGTCGTTTAGTGGTAACGAGTAGAGTAGGCATCGCCTCTCGATCCAATCCGTCTTTCCCTGGCCTCCCCAACACACTCTTGATACGAAATAAACCTCCCGCCATAGAGAAGAAAGAGATCTAAAGTCTGGGTCCCCTCGATCGCCCTTCCCTTGAACCTGAACTGGTCGAGAGAGATGAACCCGCACCACATTTTATAACCTTCGAACCGAAACCCAAACTAGAGATGGAACCTAAACAACTCAATTGAGAGCTCCGTGACCGGTTCAATTCAAGGGAAGGTCCGCCAATAATGGAAAGGCCATTCCCCTCCCTATCCGTTTCTTGATCCCTCATTCCACGAATTCGTTGTTACTGATTCATTCAAGGACTGAAAGCTTTTCGTTTTATGAAAAGGCATAGACTCCCCACTTCTTTGTCTTATTAGCGCAGGTGTTCGTCAACGATGAAAGCCGCTGAACTTAAGACTCGAGTTGAGATAGAGGGCTAGGCCAAGGATAGGAGGGCTTTCAGGGACTGGGAAGACGGGTGGATTATAGAGCTAGGGGGCGGATCAGAGGTTTGTCCCATTGGGATTGGGCATGGACGAGCCTCGACTGGGCCAGCATTGATGAATAAAATGAAAAAAAAACTTCTCCCATCGCATCTAATTAACCGGTGTAAGGATTAAAGATCAGGTCCAGGATTCGAGTCAAATCGACCTTCCTCTCATAACTAATCGATTGAGCAGCAGCTCGTAGACCACCCAAAAAGGAATATTTATTATTTGATCCATATCCTGACATAAGAAGTCCAATGGGAGCAATACTCGAAATAGCAATCCATAAAAAAACACCGATATTGAGATCAGATAAAACAAAGTTATATCCAAAAGGAATTACTGAATAGCTTATTATAATTGATATGACTGATATGGATGGTCCGATACTGAATAAACGAGTATCTCCCCTAGATGGAATAAGACTCTCTTTGAAAAGTAGTTTTGTTCCATCTGCTAGAGCTTGAAGAACTCCCAAAGGACCAGCGTATTCAGGTCCAATCCGCTGTTGTATACCTGCGGATATTTCTCTTTCTAACCATACAATTGCTAGTACACTTATGGTGATTCCCAATACAAGAGTAAAGATAGGGGCAAGTACCCATAGAATTCCATAGACCTCCTTTAAAGATTCCAATCTGAAAAAAGAATTGATATCTTGTACTTCTGTTGTATCAATTATCATTTCAACGATCAACTTCTCCCATAATGATATCTATGCTACCTAGTATTGTCATAATATCGGCCAATTTCATTCTTTTAACTAATTGAGGAAGAATTTGCAAATTGATAAAACCAGGTGGACGGATTTTCCATCTCCAAGGAAAAACATTCTGATCCCCTATTAGAAAAATCCCTAATTCTCCTTTTGGGGCTTCAACTCTTACATAAAGTTCTTGTTTCGGCAATTCAAAAGTCGGAGACGGTTTTTTACTAATGAATCGATATTCAAAATCATTCCATTCTGGTTCCCTTTCCCTATCAAAGTAACGGATTTCTAAATTCTCATATGGACCGCCGGGAATTCCTTCCAAAGCCTGTTGAATAATTTTTATGGATTCCACCATTTCACCAATTCGAACTAAATAACGAGCTAATGAATCTCCTTCTTTTTGCCATTGAACTTCCCAATCAAATTCCCGTAACACTCATAATTATAAACTTTACGGAGATCCCATTGTATTCCGGAAGCCCGAAGCATCGCCTCTGATAAACCCCAATTTATTACTTCCTTTCCACCAACAATGCCTATTCCCTCAACCCGTTCTAAAAAAATAGGATTTCGCGTAATAAGATTTTGATATTCAAAAACCCCTGTTAAAAAATAATCGCAGAAATCCAAACATTTATCTATCCAACCATGAGGTAGATCAGCCGCTACTCCCCCGATACGGAAAAAATTATGCATCATTCTCATACCTGTCGCAGCTTCGAATAGATCATATATTAATTCTCTTTCTCTGAAAATATAGAAGAAAGGGGTTTGTGCACCAATATCCGCCATAAAAGGTCCCAGCCATAGTAGGTGAGAAGCTATACGACTCAATTCCAACATAATTACTCGAATATAGCTGGCTCTTTTGGGTACTTGAATATTTCCCAACTGTTCCGGTCCGTTTACGGTTATTGCTTCTGTGAACATAGTAGCTAAATAATCCCAACGTGTTACATAAGGCAGATATTGTATAATTGTTCGGTTTTCCGCAATTTTTTCCATCCCTCTGTGTAAATAACCCAATATTGGTTCACAATCAATAACATCCTCACCATCCAGAGTAACAATAAGTCGAAGAACACCATGCATTGATGGGTGGTGAGGGCCCATATTGACTATCATGAGGTCTTTTCTTGTAGCTGGGACATTCATAGGTTTTTCCTCGATTTATTCTTCCATGAATTGCGTAAAACAAAATAAAAAAAATAGAATTCATCAAAATTCAAGACCTAATTAATAAATCGAATAATTCAAAATGACTCTTCAATTAGCGAATTTGTGACTCCCGAATATCCAACTGATTTATTAATTTGTTATAGCGTATTCCATTTTTCTTTGACAAATAAGACAGTAGCCGTTGTCGTTTTCCCAGAATTTTACGTAAACCTCTTTGAGATAAATAGTCTTTTCGGTGCAATTTCAAATGTGAAGTAAGTCTTCGTATCTTATTGGTGAAATTTAGTACTTGAAATTCAACCGATCCGGGGTTTTCTTCTTTTTTTTCTTGTGAAAACCCCGGTAGAAATAAATTTTTTACCATAAGTTGAAAGCTTTCTTCTCCCCTTCCTTATTTTATGGATATCTTTTTTGATCAGTAATAGTAATGACACTAATTTCAAATTTTGTATATACAATAATCTTAATTTCCTTAAGATTTCCCGATTTTACTTTTTTCCAAATCATAGAAATACTTTAATTTATGCATAAAAATGGTAGACTTAAATTTATATTTAAATATATTAAATATATATAAGACGATTTTGTTGATTCATTTTTGTATTTAATGGATATATCATTGAATTAGTATCAAGGCCTCAGAATACAGAATAGAAGTTAACACAATGCGTGTGCGCATCCATGTGTGTATCCATTATGTATCTGCATACCGGATATGTTACGCTAAATAGAAGAAAGAAATCTAGATTAACGAATTCTCAATCGCGGATACATATGTATCCTTAATATACTGAAACGGCTTCCATTATAGGTATCAAACCAATAGCGATTCATACAAGCTAAATCCTCTAATCGAAAATTTGGCCAAAGAAAAAAATGGAAATTTATTAGTTTTTTTTTTTTCTCCATCAAGATCTTTTTTTTCAGCCAAAACGTTACAGCAATTTTTGACTTTATTCTTATTGTAATATGTTGTCTTTCTATGTACACCATTTCTATTCTTAGAATTGAAATAAATTAGAATTCTGAATTCTCTACGACGTCTAGCGGAAAAATAAGATTCAGGAACAAGCAAATCATAATTATTTTTTTCTTTATTGTCTCTTATCTTTTGATCTCTTGTTCTTGGAATGGATTTATCAAAGTTCTTCTTATCAACATGGCTTTTTTCAGGATATCTTTGATTAATTTGACGCTTACTCTTATGAATCAACGAAAGGCCTATGGTTTGATACATAAAAATTTTTCATCGTTTTTTCTAGACAGACGAACCGGTTCGATAATCAATATTCCTTTTTGGATCAATTTCTTATTTTTGGTCAATCCTGTAAGAGTTAAATCCTTCTGATTCTGAATCACCATAATATCTAGACTTAGTTCTCCTCTTTGAATAGAGGTTATAGCAATCTCATTTAAATTTTTCAATCTAATCAGGAGACAATATATTTTTATATTATTCATTACTCTTTGATTTAAGGAACCCTTCCAATTCAATTGAAAAAACAAAAACTTTCTTAATAAGAGATTAAGTTCTGCCTCTATCTTGTTCTTGTATTGCTTTTTGTTTATATCCTCTTTCCTGTCCAATCCTGTATAATCTTCTTCAATATCTTTTTCTTGGGTTGAGAGAGATGATTCAAAATCCACTCGACCCTTGTATTCCGCTTTTGCTTGATTTCGAGTCTCTAACTCGAATTGCAATTTTTTAGTTTTTTTTGATGATCTAAAAATATCTATTATTTTTTTCCTTTCAGTAATGTTTTTATTTTCACTAACATTTTTATTTATATTAAAATCGAAAAAAAGTAATTGGATTGGTATGATCCACGGGTTACTCGTATATGCATTATAAAATATCCAAAATTTGGAAAAGAAAAAAAATTCACGATTCCATATGGAACGATTTAATATTTCTTCATTCATTCCCATCCAATCAAAATACTTTCTATCCAGATTTTTTTCCATATCTATAATATAATCTTCTGCTATATAATTCTTGATAGAGATATCACTCGTTAGATCAAATATTTTTTGTTTACGTGTGTTGTAATTATAAGAAATAGCTTGATTTTGATTTGCTTGGAATGATGATCCATATCCATAAATATATGAGTGCTTCTTATCTGCATAATTAATAGATTTATATGAAAAAAGATCATATTCATATTGTTTTTTTTTTTTTAATGAGTCTAATTGTTGGTTTTTGTAAAGAATTAATCGGGTTTTTACATATGAATCACATTTTTTAAAATCTTTTTTTTGAGAGACACGACGCTCATGGATTCTATTTCTCCATTTTTGTGGCAATAATCTAGACCATCTCCTCTGAGATAAATCATATTGAGAATGACCCTTTAACAAGCAATTTGTCCATTGATTCATTAGAGAATTGGAAGGGTTCTTTTGTCTTAATTTAGAATCAAATATTCTTTGTATTCCAAAAAAAAATCCTTTATTTCATTCTTAAGAAAAAAGCATTTTCGATGATATTCAAAAACAGATCTTAACTTATATATGTTAATAACTTGGGTTTCTGATAATTTAAAAAATACATATGCCTGTGACAACGAGGATACGTCACACGAATTCACTGAATTCGTATTCCTAATATTATAAGATTTTTTGAGAAGCGAAATAAAGTGAATTAGACTTTGATTTGTTTTCTCAGTTCTTTCCACATTTTCTTCATTATTGTAAATGGATTTGTTTTTTATTTTTTTTCTTGAATCAAGAAAAAGTTGTACATTGACCCTAGGAATATAAATGATACATAGAAAGATATCTAGGTATACCCTTTCCATGATAGATTTAAAAAAAGAATGCTGCGATTTACGGTCTAATAGAGTATTTTGTGATTTACGGCCTAATAGAGGATTTCATTTTTGTAATATCTGCCAAATATCCTTTTTTAATTTTAATCTTTTAGCATAATAACTTGCTTTGTTCGAACTAATATTTATCTCTGAAGTTAAAACTCCCTTTTTCTTTTCTTTTGTCATTTTTTTTATTTTCTTTATGATTGTCTTTCTTTTAGCATTCAGATCTTTTATTTTTTTTTTTTTTCAATGAACAATCTGTCCAATTAATAGATTGAATTCGAATGGTTGATTCGTAAATCATTGGATTTTTCTTACTCATTGTTGAATCTTTTTGGCTTTCATTAAAGCCATAGATTTTTTTTAATCTAAGTAGAAATAAAGTTGGGAGTTGTTTTATTTTTTCGTTTAGAAATAGAATACTTTTGATGATCCATTTTGCTCTTTCTTTTGAGAAATTTAGAAACAATTTTGTTCTCTCATTTAAAATCTTGAGAACTAGAAAAAAATTTTTTTCATTTTTCATTTTTCTTGAGTTCTTCTATAATGGGATGAAAAAATGAAAATCGGTTTCGGGGATAACTAGAAAAGGGCAATTCCACTTCCATTCCCAAAATTGTTAAAAAACAAAAGTCCTATTTTTTTTTCGCCTTTTTTTTCATTGGATCCTTTTCAGTGGATCGTAGCTTAGATCTGTGCCAAGGTTTCAGACGAAAAGGAAATATGATTTTTATCTGAATACCGTCTATTAGCCACTTTTTTGGAAATTCTTTTTCGGATAATTGAACGCCATTATAGGTGCATTTAATATACATTTCTCTCTTCCAATCCCTAAAATCTTCTGACCATTCGGGAAATTGAAATAATAGCATACGAACAATATTTTTAGTTATTATCAATGAAGGCAATAGAATATATTTTCTAAGAATCGATTGGGTTATTAATAAAGAACCTCTTATTACTTGAGCAAATATAATGCTATCCCAGGCCTCTCCTATTTCTATACGTCTTTGTTCCTCTTTTTCTTTTTTTTTTCTTTCGACCTCCTCCTTACTTTCTTTTGTCTTTTCTTCTGTATAATCCGAATTTTTGAATTCTGCCTTTGTACGCATCCAATTTTGGAACATAAAAAGCATTTGTCTCATTGGCTCATAATTTTTTAAAAAAGAAAAAAACGAGGGTTTTCAATTTTGTCTAAAAAAAGGGGCGAATGCAGACTTTTTTGAAAGAGTTTCCAAGTAACTGTTTTACGCCTTTGAGCACGTATAGATCCTTTGATTATGTCTCTCCGAAAATCGGGTTGTTGTGCATAACGTATTAAAGCCAATTCCCTTTTTTTATCAGTATTATTTTTATTAGTATCTCTAGTATACCTATAAATATCGTCATTCTTTGATTTATTAGTAAAAGTAAAAATAACTACACGTTTGGCTTTTCGGGAACGAATTCCATACTTCTCTCCTTCATTTTTTCCTTCCAATTGTTGCAATTCGTCGATTAGTTTATATGACCATCGAGGAACTTGTTTCCTCATTTCTTTTATTCCAATACATTTTTTTTTTTACAATTGTTTTATCGTTCATATCCGTTCTAATTGCGTCGAATAAGAATTTTATTTTTTTGCGTAAGTTACTTGTGCATGTTCTGGAAAGAAAACAAGTCCTTCAAAATTCAAACTTGATACTGATTTATCCGAAAATTTACGGATTAAGTTAAAAAAAAAACAAATTTCGGTTAATAATGATTTTCTATCAAATGTATACATTTTTTGTTCAAATTCAGGATGATTTTTAATACTATTAATATTAAGAAGGAGACCATGAATCTTATTTATCCAAATGTCATTTTTTTTATGAGTTTCATTTTTGATTCGTCCACGACAGGAGTCCATTCAAGAAAGGATCGTATATTTTAGGTAAGTTTTTGTTTGAGTCTCCTCATTACACAATCTAATTCGTTTTCGAATATATCCAGAGGAATAAATTCCTTATCTATAACTTCGGCCCTGTTTAGAAATTCATTGCTTAGTTTTTTTTTTTTCTTCATTTCTAGAGTTCCAATAATTATGGAATTCCTCATAGAATATTTTTTCTGTTGTGAAAAGGTCCATTTTTCTTTCCATCATTTTTAGAAAAGTCGACAAATTGGGTGGATACGTAAAAGATATTCTTTCTTTTCCATCACTTTGACATGTATCAAAAAAGAATTGTGAAATATCATTTCGTACGACATTTTCAAATCGAGCATTTTTTATATATCGCAACGGACGCTTCCACCGTTTAAAATCAAAAAAAATCGTTACAAGAGATTTTTGAAATATCGAGATATTTTTCTCCTCGTTTTCATTGATTTTGTATGAATTCTTATCTTTCTTTGGAAAAAGATAAGAAGAAGCATCTTCTTCAGTATATATATATTTTTCTTGCTTAGTTCCTGTCGTTTCGGAAGTTCTCTCGACATCAAATTTCTTTTTTTCAATTTGACTGCTTTCTTTACTGTTTTGTTGAATTTCTGAACGTTTCTTACTAAAACTAAAAAAGGGCAACGGTGTTCTGCCTAAATAGTATAAACACGTAATAAATAAAAAAACAATAAAGATTTGAGACATAGAAATTCGAAATTCTGATATAATGTACTTATTAGATCGAATAGGTACATTATATTGAATTAAATTATTTTGTTGTATCCAGACAAATATTAATCCAATCCATTTCATGAAAAAGATGTGACCAATTACCCAACCAACAAAACCACTTGTTAAAAATAACAATTTTTTGTTGCATCGAAACATATAAGTGTTTACTAATCTGACTAATATGGAACTTGGTAAGACAAGGGGGTTAAATAACTGAAAAATAAGATTATTAAAGAATATTCTTTGAATGCTAAAATTACGTATTGAATTTGGATTCTTGTACCCATAATTCAAAAAGTATTTTTGATTATTGCCGAAGAAATGAAATAAAAGATAGGGTAGAGCTATGACA
>JAVHNN010000037.1:67500-72500 GCA_031439585.1 Pterocarpus macrocarpus
ATAAGATCTAATCTAATAAGATATAGAATACTAATAAAAATTAATGAATTGTGTTCCTGATTTAAGGATAATTTCTATTTATCCATTTACATTGATCAGATCGTTGCTGAAAAGAATATCCAAATACCAAATCCGACCTCTATATAATCTCTGCAAAGTAGAAGAAGCTCTTGGAAAGATCAAAGAAAGAATCTCTTCTTCCTCTGTAAAGAATTCTTCCAATAATTCTTCGGAATCTAATCTTTTCAAAAAAGCGCGTACAGTACTCTTGTGTTTACGAGCCAAAGTTTTAATACAAGAAAGCCGAAGTATATATTTTATTCGATACAAACTTATTTTTTGAGCATCCATTATAATAATGAGAAAGATTTCTGCATATCCGCAAAAATCGGTCAATAATATCAAAATCGGATGAATCGGTCCAAACGGGCTTACTAATGGGATGCCCTAATATATTACAAAATTTCCTTTAGCCAAAGATCTAATTAAAGGAATAATTGGAACTATTGTATCAAGTTTTTTCATAACAATTTCGATTAGAAATGAATTTTCTAGCATTTGACTCCGTACCACTGAAAAATTTAGCCGCACATTTGAAAGATAACCCCCCCAAAAAAAGTTAAATGAATGCTCGGATAATAATTGGTTTATATGGATCGTTCCTGGTTGAGACCAAACATCAAAATGACATTGCCAGAAATAGATGAGATAGTATTTCCATTTATTCATCGAAATAGGCGCATTCTTTGAAGCCAGAATGGATTTTCCTTGATATCTAACATAATGAATCAAAGGATCCTTGAAGAAGGATAAGGTAGACGAAAAATTATTAGAAAAGACTTCCACAAGATGTTCGATTTTTGCATAGAAATAGATTCGCTCAAATAGAACGCTATAAGAGTTTAATCGTAAATGAGAGGATTTATTACGTAGAAAAAGGAAGATGGATTCGTGTTCACATACATAAAAATTATATAGGAACAAGAAAAATCTTGGATTACTTTTTGAAAAAGTGGAAATCCCTTTTTTTTGAGTAATAAGACTATTCCAATTACAATACTCATAAAGAAACAATCTTAATAAATGAAAAATGGGGGGATCTTTCACCCAGTATCGAAGAGTTTGAACTAAGATTTCCAGATGGATAGGATAGGGTATTCGTACATCTGAAACAAAATTTAAATATGTAAATTTATCCTCGAAAAAGGAAAAAATGGAATGAATTGATCGCAAATTTTGAAAAGATTTGACGATTTCCGCCTTCTCTAAAGAAGAACTTAATTGTCGGGAAAATGGAATTTCCACGACGACAGCAAAACCCTCCGATATTATTTGAGAATACAAATTCTTGTTATACCCCCAAAATGGATTTTTTTTAGAATCATTAGCAAAAAGGATCAAATGATTCTGTTGATACATTCGAGTAATTAAACGTTTTACAATTAGTAAACTAGATTTCTTATCATAATCCACATTTTCCACAAAAATGGATCGATTTATATTTAAATCATGACCATAGGCGAGTCCATAAATAGACTCCCGAAAAATAAGTGGGTATAGGAAGCTCCGTTGGCGAGATCTATCTAGTTCTAAATATATTTGATATTGTTTCATTTTTTAAATTCGATTTTGTCAAAGGATCAAAGATTGATTGGATTATCAAATGATACATAGTGCGATACAGTCAAAACAGGGTATTTATTCTATTATATATTCGAATTAGAACGAATATGAATAGATACCTAGAAAAGAAAACCTATCAACGGACTCTCTCCACTCGCTTTTTCCATCTAATTGTTCTAGGATAACAAGCTAGTTAGAAATCCTTTATTTTATCAGCCCAATCGCTCTTTTGATTTTGGAAAAAAAATAATATTTATCAATATACTCTTTCTTCTACACATTTCTCGCCACCCCATAATGGAGAATAGCTAATAGTTAGGACTCATAACAAAAATAAATAATCCATTCATGGGAAAAGCTTTTCCCGCATCAAGCACTAATCCATTTTTAACGTACAATTAGATGGGGTAATCATTCGAATGAAAAAATGAAAGCTCGTTGCCTTTTGTTTCCCTATAATTGGAGTTGCCAAGCTCTATCCCTTTATTAATTAAACCCAACTGAATCTTTTTTTGTTCCGAGCCAAGAATTCAAACAAAAATTATGGTCGGATCCAATAAGAATGAAATATTTTTCGAATTCGCCATTGATACGACATGCTGCTTTTTCCATTCATTCCTCTCTGGATCAGTCGTGGTCTTACAAACCCTACCGAGGGTATGGACGAAACAATTGCTTCATAAAAATGTGTAAAAAATGGAGTCGCACTTAAAAGCCGAGTACTCTACCATTGAGTTAGCAACCCCCCCCCCAAAAAAAAAAAAGGATGTGTAGATACAATCAAAAAAATGGACCACCCCCTTGTCTAGAGTGGTATACATTATTTTTTTAATTTATTATTATTATTATTTTATTTATATTTACCTTTGAATCAAAAAGTTCATGTTTGTATCACAGAAAATCTAACGAACTCACCATTTGCTGAAGTAAAAAAAACACCTCTGTAACGTGAATAAATCGATCGATTTATTCATCGATCGGATTATATTTGTTTGATAGACTGTTGTCAATATTAGTGTTGAAAAAAAGAGTAGAATCGAGAAAACAAACGAATTCAAATTCGAAAATGAGATATTATTATTATTCTATTTTTTTTTGAGCAATCTTTTATAGAAATATATTCCATTTGATATTATTTAATATTCTTAAAAGATTTTTGAATTCTATAATAGAATTATTAATTCTATTATTTCTTTTTATTTAATTACTCCATATATATATTAATTTCTAATATGAATTCTATTCGAAATATGAATCCTATTCGAAACTAAAATAATAATAATATAAACATAAAATCTAATAATCTAATAAAATAAGAAAAAATTAGAAATTTGAAAAAATAAAAAGAAATATAAAATAAATAAGAAATAATATATATGTATATATATATTTATGCAATAAGTATCTTTGTATTGTATTTTGCTCAATCCTTTTATTTTAGTAAAACAAGAGTGTGCCGAGTTTATATGCAATTAATGGAACGAACGGTAATCACTGGATTACAAAGTATCCATTGCTGGGAATTCAAATTTGATCTCCTTCCATACTTCACAAGCAGCAGCTAATTCAGGACTCCATTTGCTAGCCTCACGGATGATTTCATTACCCTCACGAGCAAGATCACGACCCTCATTCCGAGCTTGTACACATGCTTCGAGAGCTACTCGATTAGCTACGGCACCAGGTGCATTTCCCCAAGGATGCCCTAAAGTTCCACCACCGAATTGGAGTACGGAATCATCTCCAAAGATCTCGGTCAGAGCAGGCATATGCCAAACGTGAATACCCCCCGAAGCAACAGGGATAACACCAGGTAGAGAAACCCAATCCTGAGTGAAATAAATACCACGGCTTCGATCTTTTTCAATAAAATCATCACGTAGTAAATCAACAAAACCTAAAGTAATCTCTCTTTCCCCTTCAAGTTTACCTACTACGGTACCGGCGTGAATATGATCTCCACCAGACAAACGTAACGCTTTAGCTAGTACACGAAAGTGCATACCATGATTCTTCTGTCTATCGATAACTGCGTGCATTGCACGATGGATATGAAGAAGTAGCCCATTATCCCGGCAATAATGAGCCAAGCTAGTATTTGCAGTGAATCCCCCTGTTAAGTAATCATGCATTACGATAGGGGCGCCCAATTCTCTAGCAAATACAGCTCTTTTTATCATTTCTTCGCATGTACCTGCAGTAGCATTCAAATAATGCCCTTTGATTTCACCTGTTTCGGCCTGTGCTTTATAAATTGCTTCGGCACAAAATAAGAAACGGTCCCTCCAACGCATAAATGGTTGGGAATTCACATTTTCATCATCTTTGGTAAAATCAAGTCCACCGCGGAGACATTCATAAACTGCTCTACCGTAATTCTTAGCGGATAACCCCAATTTAGGTTTAATAGTACATCCCAATAGGGGACCGCCATACTTGTTTAATTTATCTCTTTCAACTTGGATGCCGTGAGGCGGACCTTGGAAAGTTTTAATATAAGAAGTAGGGATTCGCAAATCTTCCAGACGTAGGGCGCGCAGGGCCTTGAACCCAAATACATTACCTACAATGGAAGTAAACATGTTAGTAACAGAACCTTCTTCAAAAAGGTCTAAGGGATAAGCTACATAAGCAATATATTGATTTTCTTCTCCAGCAACGGGCTCAATGTTGTAGCATCGTCCTTTGTAACGATCAAGACTGGTAAGCCCATCGGTCCAAACAGTTGTCCATGTACCAGTAGAAGATTCGGCAGCTACCGCGGCACCCGCTTCTTCAGGAGGAACTCCAGGTTGAGGAGTTACTCGGAATGCTGCCAAGATATCAGTATCTTTCGTTTCATAGTCAGGAGTATAATAAGTCAATTTATAATCTTTAACACCAGCTTTGAACCCAACACTTGCTTTAGTCTCTGTTTGTGGTGACATAAATCCCTCCCTACAACTCATGAATTCAGAATTATCGCAACAACAAGATCTACTCGACACTACTTAGTAGTTAATGAAACCTTTCACTTCACAGGAATCTTTCAAAAAATGATCAACTAATATTATCAATAAATCCGAATGGTTTGTTATTAAACCATGGTATTTGATTTGCCAAATACATCATTATTGTATACTCTTTCATATGTATGGCGCAACCCAATCCTTGTTTTTTTTTTTTTCAAATTTAGAATCTCTTATTCTTTTTTTGAATCGAAATATCTAATCTAAATAATAAGAAATTCACTCTTGACCTTGACAGTGATATATGTTGTATATGTTAATCCTAGATGTAAAAATAGGCAGAATTCGCCCACGAAAAGAAATAGTAAAAAAAAAAGAATGCTAGGTATAAATCGTATGCTCATGAAATATGAGAAATAAGGGCCAATG
>JAVHNN010000372.1:0-10850 GCA_031439585.1 Pterocarpus macrocarpus
GTGCCTCATTCTTTGTTCTGTTCTTTTGGTTTGAAAATGCAGTAATAGTTTTGAGGTTGAAAATGTGTTGTATGTTTTGTTTGGGTGATGGTTGATTACTCTGTTTTTGAGCTATTATGTTAAAGGAAGCAACTTGATTGTGCATCAAATATGGGTCGTAACAAGTGAAGAATTGAAATTTTCAATTTCTTTTCTTTGTAAATTTATTGTGCTTTTGTAGCTCAGATGCTGTTTGAAATTTTCAATAATGCACTATGTTAATTGTTTGGTTTCCAGAAAATTTTGGTTTCTAGTCAATTTGAATGTTTTCATCCTACTGGGCTGCTGAATTGTCATATGCAAGAGGGTGTTGTTTGATTTTTCAATCAAATCCATTAAAGAGAAAGATCACTCCATAGATTACAATGCAGATAGTTGCTGGCTCATTTTATTACTCATATGCCATGATTTGGCCCTTTTTATTTAATAATAAAGCTTTCTGGGTGAAAAATTTTGTACTAAATGCATCCTTCTTGATAGTAATTCCTCCATATAGAAAAATAACACATTTTCTTCTAACCATTTATCCCTTTTCCAACTCTACCACCTTCCCTCTGCCATTTTCTTCTAACAATATGCACTTCACTATTTTTAGAATGTCTTTTACAAGCCGTGCTTTCTGTTCATATTCACAAGCTCACAACGTGCTTTCTATTCTTGCCGAGAAAGCATATGTAATTCTTCTTAATGATAGAGCAATAAATGTAAATAATCAAGTCTCTCACTTTGATTTCAGGGTTAAATGCACTTCCAACATATTGTCACAAAAGGTAGAGATTGTCACAAAAGGTAGAGGTATTTCGCTAGTTATTGCATTGAACACTGATGCAAAAGCCAAGGATTATGGAATGGAAAAGTTAAATTTTATCACTTCACTAGTTCTTCCTAATGATAGTGCAGTAAATGCAAATCACCAAGCCTTTCGCTTACTTCCCATATGCTGTCACAAAAGGAATAGATATTTCACAAGTTATTTCATTGAATAGTTTGATGCAGAAGCAAATGGATCACGGAATTGATAAGTTAAATTTTATAACTTGACTGCCAGCAACGTGGACCAACAATGACAAAAAAAAAAAGAAAAAAAAAGGAAGAAAAAACCTTCCAAAGAATATATAGAGAACAAATAATCTAGTAACCGTGGAGGCATGGATCAAAGGGGGTGTAAAGGTGACTAAACTTTCATTTTGGGATTGATTCATGTCAAGTGGAGAGTTCCAGACTATATTACAAGGTTTACACTTCCAATACATTCCAGAGCATTTCACAAATCAGGGAGTATGTTGGCAGCTGCTGGTGATGATGAAGGAATCAAGCTCACAAACACATTTGATGGTACCATTGCTAGGGTCCTCAAAAGGCCACAAATGGCTCATAAACACAAATCATGTTTGTTATTAATTTATTGTGCTATATATTTTTGACATTCTTATTCAATCATGCAAATTTTGGTCCGTTTCTAGTTCCATTGTTCTACAACAAATTCTTTAATGCCCAGTTGAACATGCCTTTATTAATTCACATTACTAGGGGGTATGGACTCGTACGCCACAAAGAAAGTATCATGTTATAGCATATATTCACTAATGACTACGAATTGAAAAGTTAAAGTAGCCATTACGTCTAAGCTATGTTAAGTTGTGCAATTGCGAGTATCTTAACTACAAATAAACCAGTATATTAGATTCACACTATCGAACTCTCCCTCATTTCTTCTCTGTCCCTCTATATATCCTCTCCTTACCACATATAAAGGGTCCATTCCTTTGTTTTTAACGCCTTGTTTTTGGTGTTTCTGCATGGTTTTAACAAATATAAAGTGTTTACAAAGGTATAGTAATGATAATTACCAAAAATGATGCCAAGCAAAATGCCTTCAGATTGGCTTTGAAACGTAACATTAAAAATGCTTCCATTAAAATTGCTCCTACACATCAGTTCAAAAATTACTTTGCTCTCAACTGGAGGATTTAATAATCAAAGGGGGAACATGCCTAAATAAACCCAACAACCAGAATAATAAAACCAGTTCAGTCATACTAATCTAAATCTAAATGTAAATATGTCACAAGAGCGACCAAAACAACACAAGATAACGGAGCGTTCAGGCCAGTTCTCATTTTACATCCTATTCTATGCATCTAAAACTCCTGATTGGTAGATTCAACCTAGCCTTTTCCTTTTCCAGTGACCTTCTTGGCAGCAAAGTTTGGTGAATCGTGGGAAGAACCCCTCCGCTAGCAATGGTCACCGTCACCGACCCCATAAGCTTGCTCAATTCCTCATTGTTCCTCATTGCAAGCTGAATGTGCCTTGATATGATACTCGTCTTCTTGTTGTCCCTCACAGTGCTCCCAGCAAGCACAAGAACCTAAACCACAAAATCGCACAAACTCCACCACGCCAAGGTAGGAAATCCTACTTCTCCTCTTGTTGCTGATTTGGTACTACATTAAAGGTTTGGCATGCATAATCTGAGATGTTGGTGTTTTATAGAGTGATGATGATGTTTTATTACTGATTTTGCATGTATGTTGTGATTAAAATTGGATTTAAGGGCAAATAGCTTGAAGGAAGGAGATAAACCTAGAAGCGTGATAGATCGCTTCCGTTTATCTGTACTGGAGTGTGTACGGCTCCGTCTACCGCCGTTTAAATTTGATGAAAACATTTTTAAATGAAACTAGACATTCAGAGCTTTCCATACATATATCATAATAGCCATTGGATTAGTATAGAATTAGTTATGAATTTTCGAAGTTAGACCTAGAAATCTGGGTTCTCACCCTGGCAAAGATGGGCTGAGAAGGGTGTAACCTACCCTATACAACCTCAAATTGAGTGCAACTAAAGTTGTTTGAAAGCTAACACATGAGAGAACATCCTATGTACCTTTCAGAATTTAATTCGTTGTCATTTGTTCCCAGCACATCAATGAAGTTGGCTTAGGTTTAAACTGGCCTAGAACAGGACAGCCCAGTAGGGTAATGTTTCGAGACTCATAACTCAAAATATACTTAGGAAAATGACATGAAACTTAATTCATTTTAAATCTTGTTGTGTTAGCTTAATTTTGATATAAAATTCGCATCATTTCACCTAGCTTTCGATTTTTAGTGAATTTTCTTCTATAGGAACCCGATTCTAGCTAAGAACAGGACATGCTAAGATAAAATGTTTATATCTAAAATTATACAACTCAAAATGAGATGGGACCAAAGGGATTAGAAACTAGACATATAAGGCTGTAACATATCCAAAACTGAGAATTAAATGAGTTCAATTGAGTAAAAATTGGAGCATGCCAAACTCGGGCAGAACAGAAGAGAACAAGCTGAAACTTTATTGATGCTTGATTTGCAATTGTTGAATGATGCTATAAATGTATATACATATTTGCTGATCTATACTGAAATTATGAGTTGTGCAATTGTACTGATTATCTGGCACTATTCATGGAAATGACTCGATCCATACGCCACCAAATTTCGGTAATAAGTCTATATGTAGTGAAACTTTACGATAAATTGAATGTATTATATTCAAGAGTCAAGCTAGTTTAGCATTCATTTTACATGATATTATAAAGAGATTCCATATCTCTTGGGCCAAATTCAATAAATTAACGTAATAGATCGCTGAAAGCTCAGAAAGTAAACCCAACATCCCAGATATAAAACTAACTCGATCTTGAAAAGTGGACTATTACCCAGGAATATACTACAACGACTCCCAGCATCAAGGATGGAAATAAGTTATAATAAAGTAAAGCCTCCAAGAATAAGATGCATAATTTTTTTTATTGCACATGCATATGTATAGTGTAATGCTCCTTTATTGATTGTTTTAGATCCCTGTTCATTATTCTTAATATGCTATTTGCTCCACCGCGGATTACTGTTTGAGTACATTAGTGTATCTGTTAACTAAAATTGAATTTGTTTCGGTGCATGTTTTACCAACAAGTATTTAAGTTAAATATTACTATTTTACCGCACTATTTGAAAAATATTACACGACTGAAATAACTGGGAATGACTGCGATGACAGATGTATAGAAGCTAGGAATTTCTACTGAGAAATATTCATTTTTCACCCTATTGTATGTTCCGCATCATTCTCGTATCATGGAGCACGCAGTTTAACGGGGTTCTATTCATTGAGTTTCCGAGCTTCACATCCACATCGACCCTTTATTGATTCTCAGATATATATCCGTAGGTGCTGCAATACTTATATTTTTCTTCCGGAGGACTTTGTTGTACCACTATTGCACTCCACTGCTTGACCCTTCGGTCCCATATATCGCTATTCCACTTCATATGGCCCATCCATTCCCACCTCCTCCAAAGAAGAAGATAGCCTCTGCAGGCCTCCCATGGCCTTCCTCGCTTCACCGCTACGCCCGATGTCGCGCTTACTTCACTCTCGAGGAGGATCCATCCGAGGCGGCTAGTTCTTCATCATCCTCCTCGCCCTGTCGGGACATCCTTCCACGGATGCCGCCATGGCTTAATCGTTCCTTTCATCAAACTCTGCTTAGATATCGCATGCGTCGTAGCTGGGGTTAGATGTATAGAATGACCTCTTTTGGCGCCTGGGTCATGGTTCGACGGGTAGATATTAGGAATGTACATGCAATGTCCCATGGGGACCATTTAGGTGCCGCTCATGGAACTCGGCCGCTGAGCTCGTATTAATGCCTCCATTTGTCACTTCACGTATCGGGCCGGACGAACTTAAAAATCGATATATATGTATGTATATCGCTTATGATGCCCTTTGTAGTAGTTCTCGTCTCTTATTGTATTTTTATTTATGTTAAGTCATTTACAGGGCTAATTTGATTGATTAGTATTTATCATACTCACGTCAAGCAGGAAATTTTGTTATGCGATCAAGTATCCTTATGCAAGTAATTAATACTAATACAGAAAATAGAATTTAATTAGTATTACACGTAATCTCTTATCAGATAAATTATTATGACTTAAGCATAGTGCTTTCTCTGGTAAGATGTTACATTTTTGGTATCAGAGCAGTTCATCCTAATATAGGCCTGATGATCGATCGACCATGCTTCGCATATGCTCTGTATTCCCTAGATCTTATTATTTTCTGAGTCTTGTCCATATGGATAGGATGTACGTGAAGGAGTTTGCCTATCTGTATGCTATTATTTACTAGCACACCGAACTTAGTGTTGAGCCTGATCAACTCAATTACTCTTGTTTTGTGTATTCAGAGCTTAATGGCTTCTGGAAGGCGAGGTAGGCCGCGAACTTCCTCAGCCTAGGAGGAATCTATGGAATTCCTGGACACCATGGAGAGATGGCGCACGTTATGCGCGAACAGGCAGCTGCAACAACTGAAATGATGGGCCAACTAGGAAGGCAGTCATAGGTAGGTCGTGGTGGAAATCATAATAGCTCTGGAATGGATTTGGAATATCTTAAGTTTGCTGAGTTTCGGAAGGCCAATCCACCTAGCTTTAGGGGAGCCTTTAACCCAGAGCAAGGCAGATGATCGTTAAAGTTATGGAAAAGATTTTCTCCATGCTAGATTGCATGATCGCCATAAGGTGACTTTTGCCACCTATATGTTAGAAGCCGATGCAGAATTTTGGTGGAATAGTGCACGGCGATTATTAGAAGGATCTCAGATAGATATCACTTGGGACGTATTCAGAGATGCGTTCTACCAGAAGTATTTCCCCGCTTATGTTCGCAATGCCAAGGAGTTGGAGTTCATGCACCTCCGTCAAGGGAATAGTAGCTGCGTTTTGAGGACATTGCCAAATTTGAGGAGTTGTACAAATTCTTCTACTATTTACTAACTGGAGCCCCGATTTAAGCATGGAAATGCACAAATTTGAAGGTGGACTCGAGAAGACAAGCCTTACACCATAGGACTAATGGAGATCAGAGACTTCTACCATGAACAAGTGCCGCCTCGAGGATTATAATAAGAAGTTAGTTGGCGGCTAGATCATCCCCAAGAATAACTTTCCGTATGGTTAGCTCCGCAAGGCCTGAGGTTCAAGCCTAACCTAAAGCAGCAGAGAAAGTTTCAGCCGATGAATAACCGAGGTAAGCAACCTTAGAGGTCTTTCAGGAACCAGACTTGCACCCAATGTAGCAGAAATCATGGCGACCACCCCTGCATGGCAGGTCAAAATGTCTGCTTTGGATGTGGCAAACCAGGCCACAGAATTTATGAATGCCCTGCCAAGAACCCTCAACCGACTCCTAACCCACAACGCCAGGGGAGAGTTTTTACTATGAATGCACAGGAGGTCAACAAGTCAGAGGATTTGATTCAAGATACGTGTGAAGTAAATGGTAAGACCTTAACCGTTTTATACGATTTAGGTGCATCTCACTTCTTCATCTCTCATGATTGCATGATAGCCTTGCAGCTACCTATTTCTAAATTACCTTATGACTTGTTAGGTTTCTACTCCTACAAGTAAGCCCAAGTAGAACTAATCACATTTGTATCAATGTCCCTTGTCAAATAAGAGGTCGACACTTTCCAGCCACTTAATTTGTCTTCCCTTGTCCGACTTGACATCATCTTGGGTATGGATTGCCTCTCGCCAACCAAGCCCTCGTTAAATTGCTCACATAAATCCATTATACTCCCTGCTTTTCATCTCCCGACCAGTAATCCCTTCAGTCTTGGCTTAAGCTCCTTAACAAAGTACACCACCGTGGGAATGGAAGCTAAGGGTATATTTTTCTTATCAACTAGTGTAGCAGAGGTTGATCGTGAGTTAAACAATATTCTGAAGCACAGGAATATCCTGACGTGTTTCCTAAAGATATCCCTGAATTCCCTCCTGAGAGAGAGATTGAGTTTACCGTCGAATTAGTACCAAGAGTTGGACCAATATCTCTAGCACCATACCGCATGTCACCCTTGGAACTAATCAACTTCTAAGTGGGCAAATCAAGAACTCCTGGAAAAGAAATTCATTAGGCCAAGTGCATCACCACGGAGCCCCCGTCTTGTTAGTTAAGAAGAAAGATGGAGGCACGCGACTCTGTGTAGATTATAGGCAGTTGAATAAGGTGACAATCAACAACAAGTATCCGTTGCCAAGGATTGATGATCTTATGGATCAACTACAAGGGGTACTATATTTTCCAAGATTGATCTACAGTCTGGATATCACCAGATTCGGGTTCGAGAAGAAGATATTCCGGGCTATTTGCATTTGGAATCGTTATGGACATTATGAGTATATCGTGATGTCCTTTCTGATTGACAAATGCACCGCCACACTGGCGGATTACATGAATCGAATATTCAGACCATATCTCGATAAATTTGTGGTGGTGTTCATTGATGACATACTTGTCTACTCAAAGACGTATCGCGGCATGCGTAATATTTGGCGATTAGTTCTGCAGATTCGAGAGAAAAGAAACTTTACGCTAAGCTATCCAAAATGTGAATTTTGGACGAAAGAAGTAAAATTTCTTGGCCATATGCTATCCCATGGGGGAATTTCAAAGTGGATCCTAAGGTAGAAGCAAGATTAAACCGAAGCCACTCAACGACAGCTGGTGTGGAAGCCGGTTCTTCTTAGGGTTGGCAGGATACTACAGAAGATTTGTTAAGAACTTCTCTCAAATAGTTCTACCTTTAACCAGATTAACCAGAAAGAACGTCCCATTTCAATGGACACCCGAGTGTGAGCAAAGTTTTCAAGAATTGAAGGAAAGATTGACAACAGCCCCAATACTTATTTTACCGGATCCCCATGGATCGCTCTCGGCGCAGTATCAGCAATGCTTCTAAGAAAGGATCAAAGCGTATAAAGCAGACAGCAACGGTCAGGCATATGTTTCCAGGCAATTGAAGACTCATCAAAGAAATTATCCAACACATGACCTCAAGCTAGTGGCAATAGTATTTGCCTTAAAGATGTGGAGGCACTATCTCTACAGAGTGAAGTTTGAAGTATTTTCTGATCACAAAAGCTTGAAATACCTTTTTGATCAGAAGAAATTGAACATGAGGCAGCGAAGATGGATGGAGTTTCTTAAAGATTACGAGTTCGACCTAAAATACCATCCAGGCAAGGCGAACGTGGTGGCGGATGCCCTAAGTAGAAAATCCTTGACAGCGGCGATTGATGACTATCAAAAAAATGTAATCCTTATAGAAAGCTTCCAGACTTCAACTTGGGAATCTTTGTGACTCCCAAGACTGCCTAATTACACCAACTTACTACTAACTAGCACTTTCAAAGATCAAATCCAAGCAAGCATAACAAGGAAACGATTTACTCCTAAGAGATACAAGATACCACTGTAATCCGCAAGCTAACAGGATTCTCTCAGGATGCAGAAGGAATATGGCGATATCATGGAAGAATATGTGTACCTAAGGAGAACAACCT
The DNA here is from genome assembly GCA_031439585.1 of Pterocarpus macrocarpus. NCBI lineage: Eukaryota > Viridiplantae > Streptophyta > Magnoliopsida > Fabales > Fabaceae > Pterocarpus > Pterocarpus macrocarpus. The sequence continues at coordinate 8,450 of JAVHNN010000372.1, forward strand.
TAGGAGGAAGATCTTGGAGGAAGCCCACAAGAGTGAGTTTACTATACATCCGACATTAACAAGATGTACTAAGATCTTAAGAAGATGTTTTGGTGGCTAGGCCTTAAAACAAATGTGGCCAATTTCGTAAATAAATGTTTGACTTGCCAGAAGGCGAAAATAGAGTATCAGAAGCCAGCAGGGACATTACAACCCTTGGAGACCTCGGAACTAAAACGCAGAGAAAGATCTCTACGATTTCATGGTGGGTTTACCAAGAACCCCTCATGTTTTGACGCTATATGGAATGTTAATTTACAACAAAGCTAACCAAAGACTGGTTGTTTTTGCCTATATCCTGAAGCCAACTCTCCTCTAGAAAAGCTGGCTCAACCAGTATATCCACAGTTGATACCACTACATGGTATTCCTTCAACAATCATTTTCCTCGATCAAGACCCAAGGTTCACTTCACGGCTTTTGGGGAGCACTCCGTATGCTGCCTGCACTGCCTAGCTATGCTCAAAGTATCGCATATCACCCGCAAATGATCTGGCCAATGGAACGAACGAGTCAAACTTTGGAAGATATGTTACAAGCATACATTCTGGAACAACGGGGAAATTAGGATCGATACTTACCGCTAGCCGAATTTGCATACAACAACAGTTACCATGCTAGCATTGGCATGGCTCCATATGAAGCTTTATACGGCCAGAAGTGTCAATCTTCTCTATGTCGGCAGATTAAGAGAGACAGAGTCTCTTATATCCTGAATCCAGTCGGTATTGCGACAACAAAGCGCATCAAAAAGATCCATAAAGCAAAATACTTACAAACCGAGTCAGCTGGAGAAATTACGCCGATGTCCTGAGATAAAACCCTTCGAATTTCAAGAAGGAGACCACGCGGTTTCTAAAAATCACACCCATTAACCTGAGTAGGTAGAGCCATTGTGTAAAGTCAAAAAAGCTAAACCCTCGCTCGCTTATAGGTCCCTTTCAAATTTTGTGCCGACCGGGCTAGTAGTATATCAAGTTGCCTTACCTCCAAAGATCTATCTAATCCTTTCACGATGTCTTTCATGATTCCCAACTGTAAGATACCAGCCGGATGCTGCTCACTTTTTGGAACCTGAATCAATCCAGTTAAGGGATGACTTAACTTTTCATGTACCCCCAGCACGGATAGTGAATAGGAGCATCAAACACCTTCGGAACAAAACTGTGCCATTGGTGAAGGTAGCATGGGGAAGCGGAGACTTAGCGGACTATACGTGGGAGTTAGAATCGGATATGAGGAGGGAGTATCCCGGGACTATTCTCGTGTACTAAATTTTGAGGACAAAATTTTTTATGGTGGCAGTAGAATGTAACCCACCTAAAAAATTTATCGTTAACAACTGAATTATTTGGTTTTTATCAAATAAGTGAGTTTAATCAGAACTTGATTAAACATTTACTCAAAGCCAATTAAGTGTGATTTAGATGGATTAGGCTTGATGGAATTAGATTAGGATCATAGAAAACCCCCACAGGTACCCCTCAAACCGATTGACCGATTGAAGAGAAACTCTGTGAAGATTTCTAATTTTAAATCAGTTTGAATCGGACTAGTAGAATTTTTCTATGAATGCCTCTAGAATCAACGTGTATGGCTAAGATTTAAAGGCCAAATAATTCAAGTGGCACCTGTGACAACTTTGGATGATGGGAAATAAACCAGATTTTATGACCAAGAAAGATCCACCAATCACATGCCTTCATCATTCAATCATCTCACCTTTTTCTCTCTTTTTCTCCTCCAAAATTTCGACCAGCCAGCAGCCCTTCTCAAGTGCTGAAGCTCTTCTCTTTATCTTCTCTTTACCTTCATCTCCACTCCATTCTCATCCACCCTCAAGCCCCATCACAAATTTCTTGTATCAAAGACACACAAAATCCAAGCACTAACTCCACCACACATAAGGTGGTGTAGGAAATCCTACTTCTCCTCTTGTTTCTCTGATTTGGGGCTGCATGTTGGGCATGTATAATCTGAGATGTTGGTGTTTTATAGAGTGATGATGATGTTTTATTACTGATTTTGCATGTATGTTGTGATTAAAATTGGATTTGAGGGCAAATAGCTTGAAGGAAAGAGATAAACCTAGAAGCAGGATAGGGTTTCCTTGGCCATTCATACGGGCAGAGTGTAATGCCTCTGCCTACCGCTGTTTAAATTTGATGAAACTATTTTTAAATGAAACTAGACATTCAGATCTTTCCATACATATATCATAACAGGCCATTGGATTAGTACAGAATTAGTTATGAATTTTTGAAGTTGGACCTAGAAATCTGGGTTCTCAAGCACTAGCATGGGTTGAGCATGGGTTGAGAAGGGTGTAACTCACCCTATACAACCTCAAATTGAGTTTAAC
>JAVHNN010000373.1:0-91398 GCA_031439585.1 Pterocarpus macrocarpus
ACTTAATCCTTAAGGAATTGGTTTATCTTTCTTCTTTAAGTTCTTTTTGCCATTGAATTGAATCAAGTCTCAATTCAAAAGGAATTGGTTTCTAATTCTCCTTGAAGTTCCTTTTGCCATTGATTGGAAGCAAGACTTAATCCTTAAGGAATTGGTTTATCTTTCTTCTTTATGTTCTTTTGCCATTGAATGGAATCAAGTCTCAATTCAAAAGGAATTGGTTTCTAATTCTCCTTGAAGTTCCTTTTGCCATTGATTGGAAGCAAGACTTAATCCTTAAGGAATTGGTTTATCTTTCTTCTTTAAGTTCTTTTGCCATTGAATTGAATCAAGTCACAATCCAAAAGGAATTGGTTTCTAATTCTCCTTGAAGTTCCTTTTGCCATTGATTGGAAGCAAGACTTAATCCTTAAGGAATTGGTTTATCTTTCTTCTTTATAAGTTTTTGCCATTGAATGGAATCAAGTCTCAATTCAAAAGGAATTGGTTTCTAATTCTCCTTGAAGTTCCTTTTGCCATTGATTGGAAGCAAGACTTTAATCCTAAGGAATTGGTTTATCTTTCTTCTTTATGTTCTTTTGCCATTGAATGGAATCAAGTCTCAATTCAAAAGGAATTGGTTTCTAATTCTCCTTGAAGTTCCTTTTGCCATTGATTGGAAGCAAGAGACTTAATCCTTAAGGAATTGGTTTATCTTTCTTCTTTATGTTCTTTTGCCATTGAATGAATCAAGTCACAATCCAAAAGGAATTGGTTTCTAATTCTCCTTGAAGTTCCTTTTGCCATTGATTGGAAGCAACACTTAATCCTTAAGGAATTGGTTTATCTTTTCTTCTTTATGTTCTTTTTGCCATTGAATGGAATCAAGTCTCAATTCAAAAGGAATTGGTTTCTAATTCTCCTTGAAGTTCCTTTTGCCATTGATTGGAAGCAAGACTTAATCCTTAAGGAATTGGTTTATCTTTCTTCTTTAAGTTCTTTTGCCATTGAATGGAATCAAGTCACAATTCAAAAGGAATTGGTTTCTAATTCTCCTTGAAGTTCCTTTTGCCATTGATTGGAAGCAAGACTTAATCCTTAAGGAATTGGTTTATCTTTCTTCTTTATGTTCTTTTGCCATTGAATTGAATCAAGTCAATTCAAAAGGAATTGGTTTCTAATTCTCCTTGAAGTTCCTTTTGCCATTGATTGGAAGCAAGACTTAATCCTTAAGGAATTGGTTTATCTTTCTTCTTTATGTTCTTTTTGCCATTGAATGGAATCAAGTCTCAATTCAAAAGGAATTGGTTTCTAATTCTCCTTGAAGTTCCTTTTGCCATTGATTGGAAGCAAGACTTAATCCTTAAGGAATTGGTTTATCTCTTTCTTTATGTTCTTTTGCCATTGAATGGAATCAAGTCTCAAAAGGAATTGGTTTCTCTATTCTTCTTGAAGTTCCTTGCCATTGATTGGAAGCAAGACTTAATCCTAAGGAATTGGTTTATCTTTCTTCTTTATGTTCTTTTGCCATTGAATTGAATCAAGTCTCAATTCAAAAGGAATTGGTTTCTAATTCTCCTTGAAGTTCCTTTTGCCATTGATTGGAAGCAAGACTTAATCCTTAAGGAATTGGTTTATCTTTCTTCTTTTAAGTTCTTTTGCCATTGAATGGAATCAAGTCTCAATTCAAAAGGAATTGGTTTCTAATTCTCCTTGAAGTTCCTTTTGCCATTGATTGGAAGCAAGACTTAATCCTTAAGGAATTGGTTTATCTTTCTTCTTTATGTTCTTTTTTGCCATTGAATGGAATCAAGTCTCAATCCAAAAGGAATTGGTTTCTAATTCTCCTTGAAGTTCCTTTTGCCATTGATTGGAAGCAAGACTTAATCCTTAAGGAATTGGTTTATCTTTCTTCTTTATGTTCTTTTTGCCATTGAATGGAATCAAGTCTCAATTCAAAAGGAATTGGTTTCTAATTATCCTTGAAGTTCCTTTTGCCATTGATTGGAAGCAAGACTTAATACTTAAGGAATTGGTTTATCTTTCTTCTTTATGTACTTTTTGCCATTGAATTGAAATCAAGTCTCAATTCAAAAGGAATTGGTTTCTAATTCACCTTGAAGTTCCTTTTGACGTTGATTGGAAGCAAGACTTAATCCTTAAGGAATTGGTTTATCTTTCTTCTTTATGGTCTTTTTCCCATTGAGTGGAATCAAGTCTCAATTCAAAAGGAATTGGTTTCTAATTCTCCTTGAAGTTCCGTTTGCCATTGATTGGAAGCAAGACTTAATCCTTAAGGAATTGGTTTATCTTTCTTCTTTAAGTTCATTTTGCCATTGAATTGAATCAAGTCACAATCAAAGGAATTGGTTTCTAATTCTCCTTGAAGTTCCGTTTGCCATTGATTGGAAGCAAGACTTAATCCTTAAGGAATTGGTTTATCTTTCTTCTTGAAGTTCTTTTTGCCATTGAATTGTATGAAGTCACAATCCAAAAGGAATTGGTTTCTAATTCACCTTGAAGTTCCTTTTGACGTTGATTGGAAGCAAGACTTAATCCTTAAGGAATTGGTTTGTCTTTCTTCTTTATGTTCTTTTTCCCATTGAGTGGAATCAAGTCTCAATTCAAAAGGAATTGGTTTCTAATTCTCCTTGAAGTTCCTTTTGCCATTGATTGGAAGCAAGACTTAATCCTTAAGGAATTGGTTTATCTTTCTTCTTTATTTCTTTTTGCCTTTGAATTGCATCAAGTCTCAATCCAAAAGGAATTTGTTTCTAATTCACCTTGAATTTCCTTTTGATGTTGATTGGAAGCAAAACTTAATCCCTAAGGAATTGGTTTATCTTTCTTCTTTATGTTCTTTTTGCCATTGAGTGGAATCAAGTCTCAATTCAAAAGGAATTGGTTTCTAATTCTCCTTGAAGTTCCTTTTGCCATTGATTGGAAGCAAGACTTAATCCTTAAGGAATTGGTTTATCTTTCTTCTTAAGTTCTTTTTGCCATTGAATGGAATCAAGTCTCAATTCATAAGGAATTGGTTTCTAATTCTCCTTGAAGTTCCTTTTGGCGTTGATTGGAAGCAAGACTTAATCCTTAAGGAATTGGTTTATCTTTCTTCTTTATGTTCTTTTTGCCATTGAGTGGAATCAAGTCTCAATTCAAAAGGAATTGGTTTCTAATTCTCTTGAAGTTCCTTTGCCATTGATTGGAAGCAAGACTTTAATCCTTAAGGAATTGGTTTATCTTTCTTCTTTATGTTCTTTTTGCCATTGAATGGAATCAAGTCTCAATTCAAAAGGAATTGGTTTCTAATTCTCCTTGAAGTTCCTTTTGCCATTGATTGGAAGCAAGAGTTAATCCTTAAGGAATTGGTTTATCTTTCTTCTTTAAGTTCTTTTTGCCATTGAATGAATCAAGTCACAATTCAAAAGGAATTGGTTTCTAATTCTCCTTGAAGTTCCTTTTGCCATTGATTGGAAGCAAGACTTAATCCTTAAGGAATTGGTTTATCTTTCTTCTTTATGTTCTTTTTGCCATTGAATGGAATCAAGTCTCAATTCAAAAGGAATTGGTTTCTAATTCTCCTTGAAGTTCCTTTTGCCATTGATTGGAAGCAAGACTTAATCCTTAAGGAATTGGTTTATCTTTCTTCTTATGTTCTTTTTGCCATTGAATGGAATCAAGTCACAATCCAAAAGGAATTGGTTTCTAATTCTCCTTGAAGTTCCTTTTGCCATTGATTGGAAGCAAGACTTAATCCTTAAGGAATTGGTTTATCTTTTTCTTCTTTATGTTCTTTTTTGCCATTGAATGGAATCAAGTCTCAATTCAAAAGGAATTGGTTTCTAATTCTCCTTGAAGTTCCTTTTGCCATTTGATTGGAAGCAAGACTTTAATCCTTAAGGAATTGGTTTATCTTTCTTCTTTATGTTCTTTTTTGCCATTGAATGGAATCAAGTCTCAATTCAAAAGGAATTGGTTTCTAATTCTCCTTGAAGTTCCTTTTGCCATTGATTGGAAGCAAGACTTAATCCTTAAGGAATTGGTTTATCTTTCTTCTTTATGTTCTTTTGCCATTGAATGAATCAAGTCTCAATTCAAAAGGAATTGGTTTCTAATTCTCCTTGAAGTTCCTTTGCCATTGATTGAAGCAAGACTTAATCCTTAAGGAATTGGTTTTATCTTTCTTCTTTATGTTCTTTTTGCCATTGAATGAATCAAGTCTCAATCCAAAGGAATTGGTTTCTAATTCTCCTTGAAGTTCCTTTTGCCATTGATTGGAAGCAAGACTTAATCCTTAAGGAATTGGTTTATCTTTCTTCTTTATGTTCTTTTTGCCATTGAATGAATCAAGTCTCAATTCAAAAGGAATTGGTTTCTAATTCTCCTTGAAGTTCCTTTTTGCCATTGATTGGAAGCAAGACTTAATCCTTAAGGAATTGGTTTATCTTTCTTCTTTATGTTCTTTTTGCCATTGAATGAATCAAGTCTCAATTCAAAAGGAATTGGTTTCTAATTCTCCTTGAAGTTCCTTGCCATTGATTGAAGCAAGACTTTAATCCTTAAGGAATTGGTTTATCTTTCTTTCTTTATGTTCTTTTTGCCATTGAATTGAATCAAGTCACAATTCAAAAGGAATTGGTTTCTAATTCTCCTTGAAGTTCCTTTTGCCATTGATTGGAAGCAAGACTTTAATTAAGGAATTGGTTTATCTTTCTTTCTTTATGTTCTTTTTGCCATTGAATTGAAATCAAGTCTCAATTCAAAAGGAATTGGTTTCTAATTCTCCTTGAAGTTCCTTTTGCCATTGATTGGAAGCAAAGACTTAATCCTAAGGAATTGGTTTATCTTTCTTCTTTATGTTCTTGCCATTGAATGGAATCAAGTCTCAATTCAAAAGGAATTGGTTTCTAATTCTCCTTGAAGTTCCTTTTGCCATTGATTGGAAGCAAGAAGACTTAATCCTTAAGGAATTGGTTTATTCTTTCTTCTTCTTTTTGCCATTGAATGAATCAAGTCTCAATTCAAAAGGAATTTGGTTTCTAATTCTCCTTGAAGTTTCCTTTGCCATTGATTGGAAGCAAAGACTTAATCCTTAAGGAATTGGTTTATCTTTTTCTTCTTTATGTTCTTTTTTGCCATTGAATGAATCAAGTCTCAATCAAAAGGAATTGGTTTCTAATTCTCCTTGAAGTTCCTTTTTGCCATTGTTTGGAAGCAAGACTTAATCCTTAAGGAATTGGTTTATCTTTCTTCTTTATGTTCTTTTTCCAATTGAGTGGAATCAAGTCTCAATTCAAAAGGAATTGTTCTCTAATTCTCCTTGAAGTTCCTTTTGCCATTGACTGGAAGCAAGACTAAATCCTTAAGGAATTGGTTTATCTTTCTTCTTTAAGTTCTTTTGCCATTGAATGGAATCAAGTCTCAATTCAAAAGGAATTGGTTTCTAATTCTCCTTGAAGTTCCTTTTGCCATTTGATTGAAAGCAAGACTTAATCCTTAAGGAATTGGTTTATCTTTCTTCTTTATGTTTTTGCCATTGAATGGAATCAAGTCACAATTCAAAAGGAATTGGTTTCTAATTCTCCTTGAAGTTCCTTGCCATTGATTGGAAGCAAGACTTAATCCTTAAGGAATTGGTTTATCTTTCTTCTTTATGTTCTTTTTGCCATTGAATGAATCAAGTCACAATCCAAAAGGAATTGGTTTCTAATTCTCCTTGAAGTTCCTTTTGCCATTGATTGGAAGCAAGACTTAATCCTTAAGGAATTGGTTTATCTTTTCTTCTTTATGTTCTTTTGCCATTGAATGGAATCAAGTCTCAATTCAAAAGGAATTGGTTTCTAATTCTCCTTGAAGTTCCTTTTGCCATTGATTGGAAGCAAGACTTTAATCCTTAAGGAATTGGTTTATCTTTCTTCTTTATGTTCTTTTGCCATTGAATGAATCAAGTCTCAATTCAAAAGAATTGGTTTCTAATTCTCCTTGAAGTTCCTTTTGCCATTGATTGGAAGCAAGACTTAATCCTTAAGGAATTGGTTTATCTTTCTTCTTTATGTTCTTTTTGCCATTGAATGGAATCAAGTCTCAATTCAAAAGGAATTGGTTTCTAATTCTCCTTGAAGTTCCTTTTGCCATTGATTGGAAGCAAGACTTAATCCTTAAGGAATTGGTTTATCTTTCTTCTTTATGTTCTTTTTGCCATTGAATTGAATCAAGTCACAATTCAAAAGGAATTGGTTTCTAATTCTCCTTGAAGTTCCTTTTGCCATTGATTGGAAGCAAGACTTAATCCTTAAGGAATTGGTTTATCTTTCTTCTTTATGTTCTTTTTGCCATTGAATGGAATCAAGTCTCAATTCAAAAGGAATTGGTTTCTAATTCTCCTTGAAGTTCCTTTTGCCATTGATTGGAAGCAAGACTTAATCCTTAAGGAATTGGTTTATCTTTTCTTCTTTATGTTCTTTTGCCATTGAATGGAATCAAGTCTCAATTCAAAAGGAATTGGTTTCTAATTCTCCTTGAAGTTCCTTTTGCCATTGATTGGAAGCAAGACTTAATCCTTAAGGAATTGGTTTATCTTTCTTCTTTATGTTCTTTTGCCATTGAATGGAATCAAGTCTCAATTCAAAAGGAATTGGTTTCTAATTCTCCTTGAAGTTCCTTTTGCCATTGATTGGAAGCAAGACTTAATCCTTAAGGAATTGGTTTATCTTTCTTCTTTATGTTCTTTTTGCCATTGAATGGAATCAAGTCTCAATTCAAAAGGAATTGGTTTCTAATTCTCCTTGAAGTTCCTTTTGCCATTGATTGGAAGCAAGACTTAATCCTTAAGGAATTGGTTTATCTTTCTTCTTTATGTTCTTTTTGCCATTGAATGGAATCAAGTCTCAATTCAAAAGGAATTGGTTTCTAATTCTCCTTGAAGTTCCTTTTGACATTGATTGGAAGCAAGACTTAATCCTTAAGGAATTGGTTTATCTTTCTTCTTTATGTTCTTTTGCCATTGAATGAATCAAGTCTCAATTCAAAAGGAATTGGTTTCTAATTCTCCTTGAAGTTCCTTTTGCCATTGATTGGAAGCAAGACTTAATCCTTAAGGAATTGGTTTATCTTTCTTCTTTATGTTCTTTTTGCCATTGAATGGAATCAAGTCTCAATTCAAAAGGAATTGGTTTCTAATTCTCCTTGAAGTTCCTTTTGCCATTGATTGGAAGCAAGACTTAATCCTTAAGGAATTGGTTTATCTTTCTTCTTTATGTTCTTTTTGCCATTGAATGGAATCAAGTCTCAATTCAAAAGGAATTGGTTTCTAATTCTCCTTGAAGTTCCTTTTGCCATTGATTGGAAGCAAGACTTAATCCTTAAGGAATTGGTTTATCTTTCTTCTTTATGTTCTTTTTGCCATTGAATGGAATCAAGTCTCAATTCAAAAGGAATTGGTTTCTAATTCTCCTTGAAGTTCCTTTTGCCATTGATTGGAAGCAAGACTTAATCCTTAAGGAATTGGTTTATCTTTCTTCTTTATGTTCTTTTGCCATTGAATGGAATCAAGTCTCAATTCAAAAGGAATTGGTTTCTAATTCTCCTTGAAGTTCCTTTTGCCATTGATTGGAAGCAAGACTTAATCCTTAAGGAATTGGTTTATCTTTCTTCTTTAAGTTCTTTTGCCATTGAATGGAATCAAGTCTCAATTCAAAAGGAATTGGTTTCTAATTCTCCTTGAAGTTCCTTTTGCCATTGATTGGAAGCAAGACTTAATCCTTAAGGAATTGGTTTATCTTTCTTCTTTATGTTCTTTTGCCATTGAATGGAATCAAGTCTCAATTCAAAAGGAATTGGTTTCTAATTCTCCTTGAAGTTCCTTTTGCCATTGATTGGAAGCAAGACTTAATCCTTAAGGAATTGGTTTATCTTTCTTCTTTATGTTCTTTTTGCCATTGAATGGAATCAAGTCTCAATTCAAAAGGAATTGGTTTCTAATTCTCCTTGAAGTTCCTTTTGCCATTGATTGGAAGCAAGACTTAATCCTTAAGGAATTGGTTTATCTTTCTTCTTTATGTTCTTTTGCCATTGAATGGAATCAAGTCTCAATTCAAAAGGAATTGGTTTCTAATTCTCCTTGAAGTTCCTTTTGCCATTGATTGGAAGCAAGACTTAATCCTTAAGGAATTGGTTTATCTTTCTTCTTTATGTTCTTTTGCCATTGAATGGAATCAAGTCTCAATTCAAAAGGAATTGGTTTCTAATTCTCCTTGAAGTTCCTTTTGCCATTGATTGGAAGCAAGACTTAATCCTTAAGGAATTGGTTTATCTTTCTTCTTTATGTTCTTTTGCCATTGAATTGAATCAAGTCACAATCCAAAAGGAATTGGTTTCTAATTCTCCTTGAAGTTCCTTTTGCCATTGATTGGAAGCAAGACTTAATCCTTAAGGAATTGGTTTATCTTTCTTCTTTATGTTCTTTTGCCATTGAATGGAATCAAGTCTCAATTCAAAGGAGGAATTGGTTTCTAATTCTCCTTGAAGTTCCTTTTGCCATTGATTGGAAGCAAGACTTAATCCTTAAGGAATTGGTTTATCTTTCTTCTTTATGTTCTTTTGCCATTGAATGGAATCAAGTCACAATTCAAAAGGAATTGGTTTCTAATTCTCCTTGAAGTTCCTTTTGCCATTGATTGGAAGCAAGACTTAATCCTTAAGGAATTGGTTTATCTTTCTTCTTTATGTTCTTTTTGCCATTGAATTGAATCAAGTCACAATTCAAAAGGAATTGGTTTCTAATTCTCCTTGAAGTTCCTTTTGCCATTGATTGGAAGCAAGACTTAATCCTTAAGGAATTGGTTTATCTTTCTTCTTTATGTTCTTTTGCCATTGAATGGAATCAAGTCTCAATTCAAAAGGAATTGGTTTCTAATTCTCCTTGAAGTTCCCTTTGACATTGATTGGAAGCAAGACTTAATCCTTAAGTAATTGGTTTATTTTCTTCTTTATGTTCTTTTTGCCATTGAGTGTAATCAAGTCTTAATTCAAAAGGAATTGGTTTCTAATTCTCCTTGAAGTTCCTTTTGCCATTGATAGGAAACAAGACTTAATACTTAAGGAATTGGTTTATCTTTCTTCTTTTAGTTCTTTTTGCCATTGAATTGAATCAAGTCACAATCCAAAAGGAATTGGTTTCTTATTCTCCTTGAAGTTCCTTTTGACATTGATTGGAAGCAAGACTTAATCCTTAAGGAATTGGTTTATCTTTCTTCTTTATGTTCTTTTTGCCATTGAGTGTAATCAAGTCTTAATTCAAAAGGAATTGGTTTCTTATTCTCCTTGAAGTTCCTTTTGCCGTTGTTTGGAAGCAAGACTTAATCCTTAAGGAATTGGTTTATCGTTCTACTTTATGTTCTTTTCGCCATTTAGTGGAATCAAGTATTAATTCAAAAGGAATTGTTTTCTAATTCTCCTTGAGGTTCCTTTTGCCATTGATTGGAAGCAAGACTTAATCCTTAAGGAATTGGTTTATCTTTCTTCTTTCAGTTCTTTTTGCCATTGAGTGTAATCAAGTCTTAATTCAAAAGGAATTGGTTTGTAATTCTCCTTGAAGTTCTCTTGGCCGTTGTTTGGAAGCAAGACTTAATCCTTAAGGAATTGGTTTATCGTTCTACTTTATGTTCTTTTCGCCATTTAGTGGAATCAAGTATTAATTCAAAAGGAATTGGTTTCTTATTCTCCTTGAAGTTCCTTTTGTCATTGATTGGAAGCAAGACTTAATCGTTAAGGAATTGGATTCTCTTTCTTCTTTAAGTTCTTTTTGCCATTGAAAAGAATCAAGCCACAATCGAAAAGGAATAGGTTTCTTATTCTCCTGAAAGTTCCTTTCGACATTGATTGGAAGCAAGACTTAATCCTTAAGAAATTGGTTTATCTTTCTTCTTTATGTTCTTTTTCCCATTGAGTGGAATCAAGCCTCAATTCAAAAGGAGCTGGTTTCTAATTCTCCTTGAAGTTCCTTTTGCCATTGATTGGAATCAAGACTTAATACTTAAGGAATTGGTTTATCTTTCTTCTTTATGTTCTTTTTGCCATTGAGTGGAATCAAGTCTCAATTCAAAAGGAATTGGTTTCTAATTCTCCTTGAAGTTCCTTTTGCCATTGATTGGAAGCAAGACTTAATCCTTAAGGAATTGGTTTATCTTTCTTCTTTATGTTCTTTTTGCCATTGAATGGAATCAAGTCTTATTTCAAAAGGAATTGGTTTCTAATTCTCCATGAAGTTCCTTTTGCCGTTGATTGGGAGCAAGACTTAATCCTTAAGGAATTGGTTTATCTTTCTTCTTTATGTTCTTTTTGCCATTGAATTGAATCAAGTCACAATTCAAAAGGAATTGGTTTCTAATTCTCCTTGAAGTTCCTTTTGACATTGATTGGAAGCAAGACTTAATCCTTAAGGAATTGGCTTATCTTTCTTCTTTATGTTCTTTTTGCCCTTGAATGGAATCAAGTCACAATCCAAAAGGAATTGGTTTCTAATTCTCCTTGAAGTTCTTTTGCCATTGTTTGGAAGCAAGACTTAATCCTTAAGGAATTGGTTTATCTTTCTTCTTTATGTTCTTTTTGCCATTGAATGGAATCAAGTCACAATTCAAAAGGAATTGGTTTCTAATTCTCCTTGAAGTTCCTTTTGCCATTGATTGGAAGCAAGACTTAATCCTTAAGGAATTGGTTTATCTTTCTTCTTTATTAAGTTCTTTTGCCATTGAATTGAATCAAGTCACAATCAAAAGGAATTGGTTTCTAATTCTCCTTGAAGTTCCTTTTGCCATTGATTGGAAGCAAGACTTAATCCTTAAGGAATTGGTTTATCTTTCTTCTTTATGTTCTTTTTGCCATTGAATGGAATCAAGTCTCAATTCAAAAGGAATTGGTTTCTAATTCTCCTTGAAGTTCCTTTTGCCATTGATTGGAAGCAAGACTTAATCCTTAAGGAATTGGTTTATCTTTCTTCTTTATGTTCTTTTGCCATTGAATTGAATCAAGTCTCAATTCAAAAGGAATTGGTTTCTAATTCTCCTTGAAGTTCCTTTTGCCATTGATTGGAAGCAAGACTTAATCCTTAAGGAATTGGTTTATCTTTCTTCTTTATGTTCTTTTTGCCATTGAATGAATCAAGTCACAATCCAAAAGGAATTGGTTTCTAATTCTCCTTGAAGTTCCTTTTGCCATTGATTGGAAGCAAGACTTAATCCTTAAGGAATTGGTTTATCTTTCTTCTTTATGTTCTTTTTGCCATTGAATGGAATCAAGTCTCAATTCAAAAGGAATTGGTTTCTAATTCTCCTTGAAGTTCCTTTTGCCATTGATTGGAAGCAAGACTTAATCCTTAAGGAATTGGTTTATCTTTCTTCTTTAGTTCTTTTGCCATTGAATTGAATCAAGTCACAATCCAAAAGGAATTGGTTTCAAATTCTCCTTGAAGTTCCTTCTGCCATTGTTTGGAAGCAAGACTTAATCCTTAAGGAATTGGTTTATCTTTCTTCTTTATGTTCTTTTGCCATTGAATTGAATCAAGTCTCAATTCAAAAGGAATTGGTTTCTAATTCTCCTTGAAGTTCCTTTTGCCATTGATTGGAAGCAAGACTTAATCCTTAAGGAATTGGTTTATCTTTCTTCTTTATGTTCTTTTTGCCATTGAATGGAATCAAGTCTCAATTCAAAAGAATTGGTTTCTAATTCTCCTTGAAGTTCCTTTTGCCATTGATTGGAAGCAAGACTTAATCCTTAAGGAATTGGTTTATCTTTCTTCTTTATGTTCTTTTTGCCATTGAATTGAATCAAGTCACAATCCAAAGGAATTGGTTTCTAATTCTCCTTGAAGTTCCTTTTGCCATTGATTGGAAGCAAGACTTAATCCTTAAGGAATTGGTTTATCTTTCTTCTTTATGTTCTTTTGCCATTGAATGGAATCAAGTCTCAATTCAAAAGGAATTGGTTTCTAATTCTCCTTGAAGTTCCTTTTGCCATTGATTGGAAGCAAGACTTAATCCTTAAGGAATTGGTTTATCTTTCTTCTTTAAGTTCTTTTTGCCATTGAATGGAATCAAGTCTCAATCCAAAAGGAATTGGTTTCTAATTCTCCTTGAAGTTCCTTTTGCCATTGATTGGAAGCAAGACTTAATCCTTAAGGAATTGGTTTATCTTTCTTCTTTATGTTCTTTTGCCATTGAATGGAATCAAGTCACAATTCAAAAGGAATTGGTTTCTAATTCTCCTTGAAGTTCCTTTTGCCATTGATTGGAAGCAAGACTTAATCCTTAAGGAATTGGTTTATCTTTCTTCTTTATGTTCTTTTTGCCATTGAATGGAATCAAGTCACAATTCAAAAGGAATTGGTTTCTAATTCTCCTTGAAGTTCCTTTTGCCATTGATTGGAAGCAAGACTTAATCCTTAAGGAATTGGTTTATCTTTCTTCTTTAAGTTCTTTTGCCATTGAATTGAATCAAGTCACAATCCAAAAGGAATTGGTTTCTAATTCTCCTTGAAGTTCCTTTTGCCATTGATTGGAAGCAAGACTTAATCCTTAAGGAATTGGTTTATCTTTCTTCTTTATGTTCTTTTTGCCATTGAATGGAATCAAGTCTCAATTCAAAAGGAATTGGTTTCTAATTCTCCTTGAAGTTCCTTTTGCCATTGATTGGAAGCAAGACTTAATCCTTAAGGAATTGGTTTATCTTTCTTCTTTATGTTCTTTTTGCCATTGAATTGAATCAAGTCACAATTCAAAAGGAATTGGTTTCTAATTCTCCTTGAAGTTCCTTTTGCCATTGATTGGAAGCAAGACTTAATCCTTAAGGAATTGGTTTATCTTTCTTCTTTATGTTCTTTTTGCCATTGAATTGAATCAAGTCACAATTCAAAAGGAATTGGTTTCTAATTCTCCTTGAAGTTCCTTTTGCCATTGATTGGAAGCAAGACTTAATCCTTAAGGAATTGGTTTATCTTTCTTCTTTATGTTCTTTGCCATGCCATTGAATGGAATCAAGTCTCAATTCAAAAGGAATTGGTTTCTAATTCTCCTTGAAGTTCCGTTTGCCATTGATTGGAAGAAGACTTTATACTTAAGGAATTGGTTTATCTTTCTTCTTTAAGTTCTTTTTGCCATTGAATTGAATCAAGTCACAATCCAAAAGGAATTGGTTTCTAATTCTCCTTGAAGTTCCTTTTGCCATTGTTTGGAAGCAAGACTTAATCTTTAAGGAATTGGTTTCTCTTTCTTCTTTATGTTCTTTTTGCCCTTGAATGGAATCAAGTTTCGATTCAAAAGGAATTGGTTTCTAATTCTCCTTGAAGTTCCTTTTGACATTGATTGGAAGCAAGACTTAATCCTTATGGAATTGGTTTATCTTTCTTCTTTATGTTCTTTTTGCCATTGAGTGCAATCAAGTCTCAATTCAAAAGGAATTGGTTTCTAATTCTCCTTGAAGTTCCTTTTGCCATTGTTTGGAAGCAAGACTTAATCCTTAAGGAATTGGTTTATCTTTCTTCTTTATGTTCTTTTTGCCATTGAGTGGAATCAAGTCTCAATTCAAAGGAATTGGGTTCTAATTCTCCTTGAAGTTCCTTTTGCCATTGATTGGAAGCAAGACTTAATCCTTAAGGAATTGGTTTATCTTTCTTCTTTATGTTCTTTTTGCCATTGAATGAATCAAGTCTCAATTCAAAAGGAATTGGTTTCTAATTCTCCTGAAGTGAAGTTCCTTTTGCCATTGATTGGAAGCAAGACTTAATCCTTAAGGAATTGGTTTATCTTTCTTCTTTATGTTCTTTTTGCCATTGAATGGAATCAAGTCTCAATCCAAAAGGAATTGGTTTCTAATTCTCCTTGAAGTTCCTTTTGCCATTGATTGGAAGCAAGACTTAATCCTTAAGGAATTGGTTTATCTTTCTTCTTTATGTTCTTTTGCCATTGAATGGAATCAAGTCTCAATTCAAAAGGAATTGGTTTCTAATTCTCCTTGAAGTTCCTTTTGCCATTGATTGGAAGCAAGACTTAATCCTTAAGGAATTGGTTTATCTTTCTTCTTTATGTTCTTTTTGCCATTGAATGGAATCAAGTCTCAATTCAAAAGGAATTGGTTTCTAATTCTCCTCGAAGTTCCTTTTGCCATTGATTGGAAGCAAGACTTAATCCTTAAGGAATCGATTTGTCTTTCTTCTTTATGTTCTTTTTGCCATTGAATTGAATCAAGTCTCAATCAAAAGGAATTTGTTTCTGATTCTCCATTATGTTCCTTTTGCCATTGATTGGAAGCAAGACTTAATCCTTAAGGAATTGGTTTATCTTTCTTCTTTAAGTTCTTTTCGCCATTGAATTGTATCAAGTCACAATCCAAAGGAATTGGTTTCTAATTCTCCTTGAAGTTCCTTTTGTCATTGATTGGAAGCAAGACTTAATCCTTAAGGAATTGGTTTATCTTTCTTCTTTAAGTTCTTTTCGCCATTGAATTGAATCAAGCCACAATCCAAAAGGAATTGGTTTCTAATTCACCTTGAAGTTCCTTTTGGCCATTGATTGGAAGCAAGTCTTAATCCATAAGGAATTGGTTTCTCTTTATTCTTTATGTTCTTTTTGCCATTGAATGGAATCAAGTCTCAATTCAAAAGGAATTGGTTTCTAATTCTCCTTGAAGTTCCTTTTGCCATTGTTTGGAAGCAAGACTTAATCCTTAAGGAATTGGGTTATCTTTCTTCTTTATGTTCTTTTTGCCATTGAATTGAATCAAGTCTCAATTCCAAAAGGAATTGGTTTCTAATTCTCCTTGAAGTTCCTTTTGCCATTGATTGGAAGCAAGACTTAATCCTTAAGGAATTGGTTTATCTTTCTTCTTTATGTTCTTTTGCCATTGAATTGAATCAAGTCACAATCCAAAAGGAATTGGTTTCTAATTCTCCTTGAAGTTCCTTTTGCCATTGTTTGGAAGCAAGACTTAATCCTTAAGGAATTGGTTTATCTTTCTTCTTTATGTTCTTTTTGCCATTGAGTGCAATCAAGTCTCAATTCAAAAGGAATTGGGTTCTAATTCTCCTTCAAGTTCCTTTTGCCATTGTTTGGAAGCAAGACCTTAACCTTAAGGAATTGGTTTATCTTTCTTCTTTAAGTTCTTTTTGCCATTGAATTGAATCAAGTCACAATCCAAAAGGAATTGGTTTCTAATTCTCCTTGAAGTTCCTTTTGCCATTGTTTGGAAGCAAGACTTAATCCTTAAGGAATTGGTTTATCTTTCTTTTTTATGTTCTTTTTGCTCTTGAATGGAATCAAGTCTCAATTCAAAAGGAATTGGTTTCTAATTCTCCTTGAAGTTCCTTTTGCCATTGATTGGAAGCAAGACTTAATACTTAAGGAATTGGTTTATCTTTTTCTTTAAGTTCTTTTTGCCATTGAATTGAATCAAGTCACAATCCAAAAGGAATTGGTTTCTAATTCTCCTTGAAGTTCCTTTTGACATTGATTGGAAGCAAGACTTAATCCTTAAGGAATTGGTTTATCTTTCTTCTTTATGTTCTTTTTGCCATTGAATGGAATCAAGTCACAATCAAAAGGAATTGGTTTCTAATTCTCCTTGAAGTTCCTTTTGCCATTGATTGGAAGCAAGACTTAATCCTTAAGGAATTGGTTTATCTTTCTTCTTTATGTTCTTTTGCCATTGAATGGAATCAAGTCTCAATTCAAAAGGAATTGGTTTCTAATTCTCCTTGAAGTTCCTTTTGCCATTGATTGGAAGCAAGACTTAATCCTTAAGGAATTGGTTTATCTTTCTTCTTTAAGTTCTTTTTGCCATTGAATTGAATCAAGTCACAATCCAAAAGGAATTGGTTTCTAATTCTCCTTGAAGTTCCTTTTGCCATTGATTGGAAGCAAGACTTAATCCTTAAGGAATTGGTTTATCTTTCTTCTTTATGTTCTTTTTGCCATTGAATTGAATCAAGTCTCAATTCAAAAGGAATTGGTTTCTAATTCTCCTTGAAGTTCCTTTTGCCATTGATTGGAAGCAAGACTTAATCCTTAAGGAATTGGTTTATCTTTCTTCTTTATGTTCTTTTGCCATTGAATTGAATCAAGTCTCAATCCAAAAGGAATTGGTTTCTAATTCTCCTTGAAGTTCCTTTTGCCATTGATTGGAAGCAAGACTTAATCCTTAAGGAATTGGTTTATCTTTCTTCTTTATGTTCTTTTTGCCATTGAATTGAATCAAGTCTCAATTCAAAAGGAATTGGTTTCTAATTCTCCTTGAAGTTCCTTTTGCCATTGATTGGAAGCAAGACTTAATCCTTAAGGAATTGGTTTATCTTTCTTCTTTATGTTCTTTTTGCCATTGAATGGAATCAAGTCTCAATTCAAAAGGAATTGGTTTCTAATTCTCCTTGAAGTTCCTTTTGCCATTGATTGGAAGCAAGACTTAATCCTTAAGGAATTGGTTTATCTTTCTTCTTTATGTTCTTTTTGCCATTGAATGGAATCAAGTCTCAATTCAAAAGGAATTGGTTTCTAATTCTCCTTGAAGTTCCTTTTGCCATTGATTGGAAGCAAGACTTAATCCTTAAGGAATTGGTTTATCTTTCTTCTTTATGTTCTTTTTGCCATTGAATGGAATCAAGTCTCAATTCAAAAGGAATTGGTTTCTAATTCTCCTTGAAGTTCCTTTTGCCATTGATTGGAAGCAAGACTTAATCCTTAAGGAATTGGTTTATCTTTCTTCTTTATGTTCTTTTGCCATTGAATTGAATCAAGTCACAATCCAAAGGAATTGGTTTCTAATTCTCCTTGAAGTTCCTTTTGCCATTGATTGGAAGCAAGACTTAATCCTTAAGGAATTGGTTTATCTTTCTTCTTTATGTTCTTTTTGCCATTGAATTGAATCAAGTCTCAATTCAAAAGGAATTGGTTTCTAATTCTCCTTGAAGTTCCTTTTGCCATTGATTGGAAGCAAGACTTAATCCTTAAGGAATTGGTTTATCTTTCTTCTTTATGTTCTTTTTGCCATTGAATTGAATCAAGTCACAATTCAAAGGAATTGGTTTCTAATTCTCCTTGAAGTTCCTTTTGCCATTGATTGGAAGCAAGACTTAATCCTTAAGGAATTGGTTTATCTTTCTTCTTTATGTTCTTTTTGCCATTGAATGGAATCAAGTCTCAATTCAAAAGGAATTGGTTTCTAATTCTCCTTGAAGTTCCTTTTGCCATTGATTGGAAGCAAGACTTAATCCTTAAGGAATTGGTTTATCTTTCTTCTTTATGTTCTTTTTGCCATTGAATGGAATCAAGTCTCAATTCAAAAGGAATTGGTTTCTAATTCTCCTTGAAGTTCCTTTTGCCATTGATTGGAAGCAAGACTTAATCCTTAAGGAATTGGTTTATCTTTCTTCTTTATGTTCTTTTTGCCATTGAATGGAATCAAGTCACAATTCAAAAGGAATTGGTTTCTAATTCTCCTTGAAGTTCCTTTTGCCATTGATTGGAAGCAAGACTTAATCCTTAAGGAATTGGTTTATCTTTCTTCTTTATGTTCTTTTGCCATTGAATGGAATCAAGTCTCAATTCAAAAGGAATTGGTTTCTAATTCTCCTTGAAGTTCCTTTTGCCATTGATTGGAAGCAAGACTTAATCCTTAAGGAATTGGTTTATCTTTTCTTCTTTATGTTCTTTGCCATTGATTGAATCAAGTCTCAATCAAAAGGAATTGGTTTCTAATTCTCCTTGAAGTTCCTTTTGCCATTGATTGGAAGCAAGACTTAATCCTTAAGGAATTGGTTTATCTTTCTTCTTTATGTTCTTTTGCCATTGAATGGAATCAAGTCTCAATTCAAAAGGAATTGGTTTCTAATTCTCCTTGAAGTTCCTTTTGCCATTGATTGGAAGCAAGACTTAATCCTTAAGGAATTGGTTTATCTTTCTTCTTTATGTTCTTTTGCCATTGAATTGAATCAAGTCTCAATCAAAAGAATTGGTTTCTAATTCTCCTTGAAGTTCCTTTTGCATTGATTGGAAGCAAGACTTAATCCTTAAGGAATTGGTTTATCTTTCTTCTTTATGTTCTTTTTGCCATTGAATGGAATCAAGTCTCAATTCAAAAGGAATTGGTTTCTAATTCTCCTTGAAGTTCCTTTTGCCATTGATTGGAAGCAAGACTTAATCCTTAAGGAATTGGTTTATCTTTCTTCTTATGTTCTTTTGCCATTGAATTGAATCAAGTCTCAATCAAAAGGAATTGGTTTCTAATTCTCCTTGAAGTTCCTTTTGCCATTGATTGGAAGCAAGACTTAATCCTTAAGGAATTGGTTTATCTTTCTTCTAATGTTCTTTTTGCCATTGAATTGAATCAAGTCTCAATCAAAAGGAATTGGTTTCTAATTCTCCTTGAAGTTCCTTTTGCCATTGATTGGAAGCAAGACTTAATCCTTAGGAGGAATTGGTTTATCTTTCTTCTTTATGTTCTTTTGCCATTGAATGGAATCAAGTCTCAATTCAAAAAAGGAATTGGTTTCTAATTCTCCTTGAAGTTCCTTTTGCCATTGATTGGAAGCAAGACTTAATCCTTAAGGAATTGGTTTATCTTTCTTCTTTATGTTCTTTTTGCCATTGAATTGAATCAAGTCTCAATTCAAAAGGAATTGGTTTCTAATTCTCCTTGAAGTTCCTTTTGCCATTGATTGGAAGCAAGACTTAATCCTTAAGGAATTGGTTTATCTTTCTTCTTTAAGTTCTTTTGCCATTGAATGGAATCAAGTCTCAATTCAAAAGGAATTGGTTTCTAATTCTCCTTGAAGTTCCTTTTGCCATTGATTGGAAGCAAGACTTAATCCTTAAGGAATTGGTTTATCTTTCTTCTTTATGTTCTTTTTGCCATTGAATGGAATCAAGTCTCAATCAAAAGAATTGGTTTCTAATTCTCCTTGAAGTTCCTTTTGCCATTGATTGGAAGCAAGACTTAATCCTTAAGGAATTGGTTTATCTTTCTTCTTTATGTTCTTTTGCCATTGAATGGAATCAAGTCTCAATCAAAAATTGGTTTCTAATTCTCCTTGAAGTTCCTTTTGCCATTGATTGGAAGCAAGACTTAATCCTTAAGGAATTGGTTTATCTTTCTTCTTTATGTTCTTTTTGCCATTGAATGGAATCAAGTCTCAATTCAAAAGGAATTGGTTTCTAATTCTCCTTGAAGTTCCTTTTGCCATTGATTGGAAGCAAGACTTAATCCTTAAGGAATTGGTTTATCTTTCTTCTTTATGTTCTTTTTGCCATTGAATTGAATCAAGTCTCAATTCAAAAGGAATTGGTTTCTAATTCTCCTTGAAGTTCCTTTTGCCATTGATTGGAAGCAAGACTTAATCCTTAAGGAATTGGTTTATCTTTCTTCTTTATGTTCTTTTTGCCATTGAATGGAATCAAGTCTCAATTCAAAAGGAATTGGTTTCTAATTCTCCTTGAAGTTCCTTTTGCCATTGATTGGAAGCAAGACTTAATCCTTAAGGAATTGGTTTATCTTTCTTCTTTATGTTCTTTTTGCCATTGAATGAATCAAGTCTCAATTCAAAAGGAATTGGTTTCTAATTCTCCTTGAAGTTCCTTTTGCCATTGATTGGAAGCAAGACTTAATCCTTAAGGAATTGGTTTATCTTTCTTCTTTATGTTCTTTTGCCATTGAATTGAATCAAGTCACAATTCAAAAGGAATTGGTTTCTAATTCTCCTTGAAGTTCCTTTTGCCATTGATTGGAAGCAAGACTTAATCCTTAAGGAATTGGTTTATCTTTCTTCTTTATGTTCTTTTGCCATTGAATGGAATCAAGTCTCAATTCAAAAGGAATTGGTTTCTAATTCTCCTTGAAGTTCCTTTTGCCATTGATTGGAAGCAAGACTTAATCCTTAAGGAATTGGTTTATCTTTCTTCTTTATGTTCTTTTGCCATTGAATGGAATCAAGTCTCAATTCAAAAGGAATTGGTTTCTAATTCTCCTTGAAGTTCCTTTTGCCATTGATTGGAAGCAAGACTTAATCCTTAAGGAATTGGTTTATCTTTCTTCTTTATGTTCTTTTTGCCATTGAATGGAATCAAGTCTCAATTCAAAGGAATTGATTTCTAATGCTCCAGGAAGTTCCTTTTGACATTGATTGGAAGCAAGACTTAATCCTTAAGGAATTGGGTTATCTTTCTTCTTCATGTTCTTTTGCCCATTGATTGGAAGCAAGTCTTAATCCAAGAGGAATTGGTTTCTAATTCACCTTGAAGTTCCTTTTGCCATTGTTTGGAAGCAAGACTTAAACCTTAAGGAATTGGTTTATCTTTCTTCTTTATGTTCTTTTGCCATTGAATGGAATCAAGTCTCAATTCAAAAAGAATTGGTTTCTAATTCTCCTTGAAGTTCCTTTTGCCATTGATTGGAAGCAAGACTTAATCCTTAAGATATTGGTTTATCTTTCTTCTTTATGTTCTTTTTGCCATTGAATGGAATCAAGTCTCAATTCAAAAGGAATTGGTTTCTAATTCTCCTTGAAGTTCCTTTTGCCATTGATTGGAAGCAAGACTTAATCCTTAAGGAATTGGTTTATCTTTCTTCTTTATGTTCTTTTGCCATTGAATTGAATCAAGTCTCAATTCAAAAGGAATTGGTTTCTAATTCTCCTTGAAGTTCCTTTTGCCATTGATTGGAAGCAAGACTTAATCCTTAAGGAATTGGTTTATCTTTCTTCTTTATGTTCTTTTTGCCATTGAATGGAATCAAGTCTCAATTCAAAAGGAATTGGTTTCTAATTCTCCTTGAAGTTCCTTTTGCCATTGATTGGAAGCAAGACTTAATCCTTAAGGAATTGGTTTATCTTTCTTCTTTATGTTCTTTTGCCATTGAATGGAATCAAGTCTCAATTCAAAGGAATTGGTTTCTAATTCTCCTTGAAGTTCCTTTTGCCATTGATTGGAAGCAAGACTTAATCCTTAAGGAATTGGTTTATCTTTCTTCTTTATGTTCTTTTGCCATTGAATTGAATCAAGTCACAATCAAAGGAATTGGTTTCTAATTCTCCTTGAAGTTCCTTTTGCCATTGATTGGAAGCAAGACTTAATCCTTAAGGAATTGGTTTATCTTTCTTCTTTATGTTCTTTTTGCCATTGAATGGAATCAAGTCTCAATTCAAAAGGAATTGGTTTCTAATTCTCCTTGAAGTTCCTTTTGCCATTGATTGGAAGCAAGACTTAATCCTTAAGGAATTGGTTTATCTTTCTTCTTTATGTTCTTTTTGAATGGAATCAAGTCTCAATTCAAAAGGAATTGGTTTCTAATTCTCCTTGAAGTTCCTTTTGCCATTGATTGGAAGCAAGACTTAATCCTTAAGGAATTGGTTTATCTTTCTTCTTTATGTTCTTTTGCCATTGAATGAATCAAGTCTCAATTCAAAAGGAATTGGTTTCTAATTCTCCTTGAAGTTCCTTTTGCCATTGATTGGAAGCAAGACTTAATCCTTAAGGAATTGGTTTATCTTTCTTCTTTATGTTCTTTTTGCCATTGAATGGAATCAAGTCTCAATTCAAAAGGAATTGGTTTCTAATTCTCCTTGAAGTTCCTTTTGCCATTGATTGGAAGCAAGACTTAATCCTTAAGGAATTGGTTTATCTTTCTTCTTTATGTTCTTTTGCCATTGAATGGAATCAAGTCTCAATTCAAAAGGAATTGGTTTCTAATTCTCCTTGAAGTTCCTTTTGCCATTGATTGGAAGCAAGACTTAATCCTTAAGGAATTGGTTTATCTTTCTTCTTTATGTTCTTTTGCCATTGAATGAATCAAGTCTCAATTCAAAAGGAATTGGTTTCTAATTCTCCTTGAAGTTCCTTTTGCCATTGATTGGAAGCAAGACTTAATCCTTAAGGAATTGGTTTATCTTTCTTCTTTATGTTCTTTTTGCCATTGAATGAATCAAGTCACAATCCAAAATTGGTTTCTAATTCTCCTTGAAGTTCCTTTTGCCATTGATTGGAAGCAAGACTTAATCCTTAAGGAATTGGTTTATCTTTCTTCTTTATGTTCTTTTGCCATTGAATGGAATCAAGTCTCAATTCAAAAGGAATTGGTTTCTAATTCTCCTTGAAGTTCCTTTTGCCATTGATTGGAAGCAAGACTTAATCCTTAAGGAATTGGTTTATCTTTCTTCTTTATGTTCTTTTGCCATTGAATGGAATCAAGTCTCAATTCAAAAGGAATTGGTTTCTAATTCTCCTTGAAGTTCCTTTTGCCATTGATTGGAAGCAAGACTTAATCCTTAAGGAATTGGTTTATCTTTCTTCTTTATGTTCTTTTTGCCATTGAATGGAATCAAGTCTCAATTCAAAGGAATTGGTTTCTAATTCTCCTTGAAGTTCCTTTTGCCATTGATTGGAAGCAAGACTTAATCCTTAAGGAATTGGTTTATCTTTCTTCTTTATGTTCTTTTGCCATTGAATGGAATCAAGTCTCAATTCAAAGGAATTGGTTTCTAATTCTCCTTGAAGTTCCTTTTGCCATTGATTGGAAGCAAGACTTAATCCTTAAGGAATTGGTTTATCTTTCTTCTTTATGTTCTTTTGCCATTGAATTGAATCAAGTCTCAATTCAAAAGGAATTGGTTTCTAATTCTCCTTGAAGTTCCTTTTGCCATTGATTGGAAGCAAGACTTAATCCTTAAGGAATTGGTTTATCTTTCTTCTTTATGTTCTTTTGCCATTGAATGGAATCAAGTCTCAATTCAAAAGGAATTGGTTTCTAATTCTCCTTGAAGTTCCTTTTGCCATTGATTGGAAGCAAGACTTAATCCTTAAGGAATTGGTTTATCTTTCTTCTTTATGTTCTTTTGCCATTGAATGGAATCAAGTCACAATTCAAAAGGAATTGGTTTCTAATTCTCCTTGAAGTTCCTTTTGCCATTGATTGGAAGCAAGACTTAATCCTTAAGGAATTGGTTTATCTTTCTTCTTTATGTTCTTTTTGCCATTGAATGGAATCAAGTCTCAATTCAAAAGGAATTGGTTTCTAATTCTCCTTGAAGTTCCTTTTGCCATTGATTGGAAGCAAGACTTAATCCTTAAGGAATTGGTTTATCTTTCTTCTTTATGTTCTTTTGCCATTGAATTGAATCAAGTCTCAATTCAAAAGGAATTGGTTTCTAATTCTCCTTGAAGTTCCTTTTGCCATTGATTGGAAGCAAGACTTAATCCTTAAGGAATTGGTTTATCTTTCTTCTTTATGTTCTTTTTGCCATTGAATGGAATCAAGTCTCAATTCAAAAGGAATTGGTTTCTAATTCTCCTTGAAGTTCCTTTTGCCATTGATTGGAAGCAAGACTTAATCCTTAAGGAATTGGTTTATCTTTCTTCTTTATGTTCTTTTTGCCATTGAATGAATCAAGTCTCAATTCAAAAGGAATTGGTTTCTAATTCTCCTTGAAGTTCCTTTTGCCATTGATTGGAAGCAAGACTTAATCCTTAAGGAATTGGTTTATCTTTCTTCTTTATGTTCTTTTGCCATTGAATGGAATCAAGTCTCAATTCAAAAGGAATTGGTTTCTAATTCTCCTTGAAGTTCCTTTTGCCATTGATTGGAAGCAAGACTTAATCCTTAAGGAATTGGTTTATCTTTCTTCTTTATGTTCTTTTTGCCATTGAATGGAATCAAGTCTCAATTCAAAAGGAATTGGTTTCTAATTCTCCTTGAAGTTCCTTTTGCCATTGATTGGAAGCAAGACTTAATCCTTAAGGAATTGGTTTATCTTTCTTCTTTATGTTCTTTTGCCATTGAATGGAATCAAGTCTCAATTCAAAAGGAATTGGTTTCTAATTCTCCTTGAAGTTCCTTTTGCCATTGATTGGAAGCAAGACTTAATCCTTAAGGAATTGGTTTATCTTTCTTCTTTATGTTCTTTTTGCCATTGAATGGAATCAAGTCTCAATTCAAAAGGAATTGGTTTCTAATTCTCCTTGAAGTTCCTTTTGCCATTGATTGGAAGCAAGACTTAATCCTTAAGGAATTGGTTTATCTTTCTTCTTTATGTTCTTTTGCCATTGAATGGAATCAAGTCTCAATCAAAAGGAATTGGTTTCTAATTCTCCTTGAAGTTCCTTTTGCCATTGATTGGAAGCAAGACTTAATCCTTAAGGAATTGGTTTATCTTTCTTCTTTATGTTCTTTTGCCATTGAATGGAATCAAGTCTCAATTCAAAAGGAATTGGTTTCTAATTCTCCTTGAAGTTCCTTTTGCCATTGATTGGAAGCAAGACTTAATCCTTAAGGAATTGGTTTATCTTTCTTCTTTATGTTCTTTTTGCCATTGAATGGAATCAAGTCTCAATTCAAAAGGAATTGGTTTCTAATTCTCCTTGAAGTTCCTTTTGCCATTGATTGGAAGCAAGACTTAATCCTTAAGGAATTGGTTTATCTTTCTTCTTTATGTTCTTTTTGCCATTGAATTGAATCAAGTCTCAATTCAAAAGGAATTGGTTTCTAATTCTCCTTGAAGTTCCTTTTGCCATTGATTGGAAGCAAGACTTAATCCTTAAGGAATTGGTTTATCTTTCTTCTTTATGTTCTTTTTGCCATTGAATGAATCAAGTCTCAATTCAAAAGGAATTGGTTTCTAATTCTCCTTGAAGTTCCTTTTGCCATTGATTGGAAGCAAGACTTAATCCTTAAGGAATTGGTTTATCTTTCTTCTTTATGTTCTTTTGCCATTGAATGGAATCAAGTCTCAATTCAAAGGAATTGGTTTCTAATTCTCCTTGAAGTTCCTTTTGCCATTGATTGGAAGCAAGACTTAATCCTTAAGGAATTGGTTTATCTTTCTTCTTTATGTTCTTTTGCCATTGAATGGAATCAAGTCTCAATTCAAAAGGAATTGGTTTCTAATTCTCCTTGAAGTTCCTTTTGCCATTGATTGGAAGCAAGACTTAATCCTTAAGGAATTGGTTTATCTTTCTTCTTTATGTTCTTTTGCCATTGAATTGAATCAAGTCTCAATTCAAAAGGAATTGGTTTCTAATTCTCCTTGAAGTTCCTTTTGCCATTGATTGGAAGCAAGACTTAATCCTTAAGGAATTGGTTTATCTTTCTTCTTTATGTTCTTTTTGCCATTGAATGGAATCAAGTCTCAATTCAAAAGGAATTGGTTTCTAATTCTCCTTGAAGTTCCTTTTGCCATTGATTGGAAGCAAGACTTAATCCTTAAGGAATTGGTTTATCTTTCTTCTTTATGTTCTTTTGCCATTGAATGGAATCAAGTCTCAATTCAAAAGGAATTGGTTTCTAATTCTCCTTGAAGTTCCTTTTGCCATTGATTGGAAGCAAGACTTAATCCTTAAGGAATTGGTTTATCTTTCTTCTTTATGTTCTTTTTGCCATTGAATTGAATCAAGTCTCAATTCAAAAGGAATTGGTTTCTAATTCTCCTTGAAGTTCCTTTTGCCATTGATTGGAAGCAAGACTTAATCCTTAAGGAATTGGTTTATCTTTCTTCTTTATGTTCTTTTTGCCATTGAATGAATCAAGTCTCAATTCAAAAGGAATTGGTTTCTAATTCTCCTTGAAGTTCCTTTTGCCATTGATTGGAAGCAAGACTTAATCCTTAAGGAATTGGTTTATCTTTCTTCTTTATGTTCTTTTTGCCATTGAATGGAATCAAGTCTCAATTCAAAAGGAATTGGTTTCTAATTCTCCTTGAAGTTCCTTTTGCCATTGATTGGAAGCAAGACTTAATCCTTAAGGAATTGGTTTATCTTTCTTCTTTATGTTCTTTTGCCATTGAATGAAATCAAGTCTCAATTCAAAAGGAATTGGTTTCTAATTCTCCTTGAAGTTCCTTTTGCCATTGATTGGAAGCAAGACTTAATCCTTAAGGAATTGGTTTATCTTTCTTCTTTATTCTTTTTTGCCATTGAATGGAATCAAGTCTCAATTCAAAAGAATTGGTTTCTAATTCTCCTTGAAGTTCCTTTTGCCATTGATTGGAAGCAAGACTTAATCCTTAAGGAATTGGTTTATCTTTCTTCTTTATGTTCTTTTGCCATTGAATGGAATCAAGTCTCAATTCAAAAGGAATTGGTTTCTAATTCTCCTTGAAGTTCCTTTTGCCATTGATTGGAAGCAAGACTTAATCCTTAAGGAATTGGTTTATCTTTCTTCTTTATGTTCTTTTGCCATTGAATGGAATCAAGTCTCAATTCAAAAGGAATTGGTTTCTAATTCTCCTTGAAGTTCCTTTTGCCATTGATTGGAAGCAAGACTTAATCCTTAAGGAATTGGTTTATCTTTCTTCTTTATGTTCTTTTGCCATTGAATGAATCAAGTCTCAATTCAAAAGGAATTGGTTTCTAATTCTCCTTGAAGTTCCTTTTGCCATTGATTGGAAGCAAGACTTAATCCTTAAGGAATTGGTTTATCTTTCTTCTTTATGTTCTTTTGCCATTGAATGGAATCAAGTCTCAATTCAAAGGAATTGGTTTCTAATTCTCCTTGAAGTTCCTTTTGCCATTGATTGGAAGCAAGACTTAATCCTTAAGGAATTGGTTTATCTTTCTTCTTTATGTTCTTTTGCCATTGAATGGAATCAAGTCTCAATTCAAAAGGAATTGGTTTCTAATTCTCCTTGAAGTTCCTTTTGCCATTGATTGGAAGCAAGACTTAATCCTTAAGGAATTGGTTTATCTTTCTTCTTTATGTTCTTTTTGCCATTGAATGGAATCAAGTCTCAATTCAAAAGGAATTGGTTTCTAATTCTCCTTGAAGTTCCTTTTGCCATTGATTGGAAGCAAGACTTAATCCTTAAGGAATTGGTTTATCTTTCTTCTTTATGTTCTTTTTGCCATTGAATGGAATCAAGTCTCAATTCAAAAGGAATTGGTTTCTAATTCTCCTTGAAGTTCCTTTTGCCATTGATTGGAAGCAAGACTTAATCCTTAAGGAATTGGTTTATCTTTCTTCTTTATTCTTTTGCCATTGAATGGAATCAAGTCTCAATTCAAAAGGAATTGGTTTCTAATTCTCCTTGAAGTTCCTTTTGCCATTGATTGGAAGCAAGACTTAATCCTTAAGGAATTGGTTTATCTTTCTTCTTTATGTTCTTTTTGCCATTGAATGAATCAAGTCTCAATTCAAAAGGAATTGGTTTCTAATTCTCCTTGAAGTTCCTTTTGCCATTGATTGGAAGCAAGACTTAATCCTTAAGGAATTGGTTTATCTTTCTTCTTTATGTTCTTTTTGCCATTGAATGAATCAAGTCTCAATTCAAAAGGAATTGGTTTCTAATTCTCCTTGAAGTTCCTTTTGCCATTGATTGGAAGCAAGACTTAATCCTTAAGGAATTGGTTTATCTTTCTTCTTTATGTTCTTTTTGCCATTGAATGGAATCAAGTCTCAATTCAAAAGGAATTGGTTTCTAATTCTCCTTGAAGTTCCTTTTGCCATTGATTGGAAGCAAGACTTAATCCTTAAGGAATTGGTTTATCTTTCTTCTTTATGTTCTTTTTGCCATTGAATGGAATCAAGTCTCAATTCAAAAGGAATTGGTTTCTAATTCTCCTTGAAGTTCCTTTTGCCATTGATTGGAAGCAAGACTTAATCCTTAAGGAATTGGTTTATCTTTCTTCTTTATGTTCTTTTGCCATTGAATGGAATCAAGTCTCAATTCAAAAGGAATTGGTTTCTAATTCTCCTTGAAGTTCCTTTTGCCATTGATTGGAAGCAAGACTTAATCCTTAAGGAATTGGTTTATCTTTCTTCTTTATGTTCTTTTTGCCATTGAATGGAATCAAGTCTCAATTCAAAAGGAATTGGTTTCTAATTCTCCTTGAAGTTCCTTTTGACATTGATTGGAAGCAAGACTTAATCCTTAAGGAATTGGTTTATCTTTCTTCTTTATGTTCTTTTTGCCATTGAGTGGAATCAAGTCTCAATTCAAAAGGAATTGGTTTCTAATTCACCTTGAAGTTCCTTTTGACATTGATTGGAAGCAAGACTTAATCCTTAAGGAATTGGTTTATCTTTCTTCTTTATGTTCTTTTTGCCATTGAGTGGAATCAAGTCTCAATTCAAAAGGAATTGGTTTCTAATTCTCCTTGAAGTTCCTTTTGCCATTGATTGGAAGCAAGACTTAACCCTTCATGAATTGGTTTCTCTTTCTTCTTCATGTTCTTTTTGCCATCGAATAGAATCAAGTCACAATCCAAAAGGAATTGGTTTTAATTCTCCTTGAAGTTCCTTTTGCCATTGTTTGGAAGCAAGACTTCAACCTTAAGGAATTGGTTTATCTTTCTTCTTTATGTTCTTTTTGCCATTGAGTGGAATCAAGTCTCAATTCAAAAGGAATTGGTTTCTAATTCTCCTTGAAGTTCCTTTTGCCATTGTTTGGAAGCAAGACTTCAACCTTAAGGAATTGGTTTATCTTTCTTCTTTATGTTCTTTTTGCCATTGAGTGGAATCAAGTCTCAATTCAAAAGGAATCTCGTTCAAGTTCCTTTTGCCATTGATTGGAAGCAAGACTTAATCCTTAATGAATTGGTTTCTCTTTCTTCTTCAAGTTCTTTTTGCCATTGAATGGAATCAAGTTTCAATTCAAAAGGAATTGGTTTCTAATTCTCCTTGAAGTTCCTTTTGCCATTGATTGGAAGCAAGACTTAATCCTTAAGGAATTGGTTTATCTTTCTTCTTTATGTTCTTTTTGCCATTGAATGGAATCAAGTTTCAATTCAAAAGGAATTGGTTTCTAATTCTCCTTGAAGTTCCTTTTGCCATTGATTGGAAGCAAGACTTAATCCTTAAGGAATTGGTTTATCTTTCTTCTTTATGTTCTTTTTGCCATTGAATGGAATCAAGTCTCAATTCAAAAGGAATTGGTTTCTAATTCTCCTTGAAGTTCCTTTTGCCATTGATTGGAAGCAAGACTTAATCCTTAAGGAATTGGTTTATCTTTCTTCTTTATGTTCTTTTGCCATTGAATGGAATCAAGTCTCAATTCAAAAGGAATTGGTTTCTAATTCTCCTTGAAGTTCCTTTTGCCATTGATTGGAAGCAAGACTTAATCCTTAAGGAATTGGTTTATCTTTCTTCTTTATGTTCTTTTTGCCATTGAATGGAATCAAGTCTCAATTCAAAAGGAATTGGTTTCTAATTCTCCTTGAAGTTCCTTTTGCCATTGATTGGAAGCAAGACTTAATCCTTAAGGAATTGGTTTATCTTTCTTCTTTATGTTCTTTTGCCATTGAATGAATCAAGTCTCAATTCAAAAGGAATTGGTTTCTAATTCTCCTTGAAGTTCCTTTTGCCATTGATTGGAAGCAAGACTTAATCCTTAAGGAATTGGTTTATCTTTCTTCTTTATGTTCTTTTTGCCATTGAATTGAATCAAGTCTCAATTCAAAAGGAATTGGTTTCTAATTCTCCTTGAAGTTCCTTTTGCCATTGATTGGAAGCAAGACTTAATCCTTAAGGAATTGGTTTATCTTTCTTCTTTATGTTCTTTTTGCCATTGAATGGAATCAAGTCTCAATTCAAAAGGAATTGGTTTCTAATTCTCCTTGAAGTTCCTTTTGCCATTGATTGGAAGCAAGACTTAATCCTTAAGGAATTGGTTTATCTTTCTTCTTTATGTTCTTTTTGCCATTGAATGGAATCAAGTCTCAATTCAAAAGGAATTGGTTTCTAATTCTCCTTGAAGTTCCTTTTGCCATTGATTGGAAGCAAGACTTAATCCTTAAGGAATTGGTTTATCTTTCTTCTTTATGTTCTTTTTGCCATTGAATGGAATCAAGTCTCAATTCAAAAGGAATTGGTTTCTAATTCTCCTTGAAGTTCCTTTTGCCATTGATTGGAAGCAAGACTTAATCCTTAAGGAATTGGTTTATCTTTCTTCTTTATGTTCTTTTTGCCATTGAATGGAATCAAGTCTCAATTCAAAAGGAATTGGTTTCTAATTCTCCTTGAAGTTCCTTTTGCCATTGATTGGAAGCAAAACTTAATCCTTAAGGAATTGGTTTATCTTTCTTCTTTATGTTCTTTTTGCCATTGAGTGGAATCAAGTCTCAATTCAAAAGGAATTGGTTTATAATTCTCCTTGAAGTTCCTTTTGCCATTGATTGGAAGCAAGACTTAATCCTTAAGGAATTGGTTTATCTTTCTTCTTTATGTTCTTTTTGCCATTGAATGGAATCAAGTCTCAATTCAAAAGGAATTGGTTTATAATTCTCCTTGAAGTTCCTTTTGCCATTGATTGGAAGCAAGACTTAATCCTTAAGGAATTGGTTTATCTTTCTTCTTTATGTTCTTTTTGCCATTGAGTGGAATCAAGTCTCAATTCAAAAGGAATTGGTTTCTAATTCTCCTTGAAGTTCCTTTTGCCATTGATTGGAAGCAAGACTTAATCCTTAAGGAATTGGTTTATCTTTCTTCTTTATGTTCTTTTGCCATTGAATGGAATCAAGTCTCAATTCAAAAGGAATTGGTTTCTAATTCTCCTTGAAGTTCCTTTTGCCATTGATTGGAAGCAAGACTTAATCCTTAAGGAATTGGTTTATCTTTCTTCTTTAAGTTCTTTTGCCATTGAATGGAATCAAGTCTCAATTCAAAAGGAATTGGTTTCTAATTCTCCTTGAAGTTCCTTTTGCCATTGATTGGAAGCAAGACTTAATCCTTAAGGAATTGGTTTATCTTTCTTCTTTATGTTCTTTTTGCCATTGAATGGAATCAAGTCTCAATTCAAAAGGAATTGGTTTCTAATTCTCCTTGAAGTTCCTTTTGCCATTGATTGGAAGCAAGACTTAATCCTTAAGGAATTGGTTTATCTTTCTTCTTTATGTTCTTTTTGCCATTGAATGGAATCAAGTCTCAATTCAAAAGGAATTGGTTTCTAATTCTCCTTGAAGTTCCTTTTGCCATTGATTGGAAGCAAGACTTAATCCTTAAGGAATTGGTTTATCTTTCTTCTTTAAGTTCTTTTTGCCATTGAATGGAATCAAGTCTCAATTCAAAAGGAATTGGTTTCTAATTCTCCTTGAAGTTCCTTTTGCCATTGATTGGAAGCAAGACTTAATCCTTAAGGAATTGGTTTATCTTTCTTCTTTATGTTCTTTTTGCCATTGAATGGAATCAAGTCTCAATTCAAAAGGAATTGGTTTCTAATTCTCCTTGAAGTTCCTTTTGCCATTGATTGGAAGCAAGACTTAATCCTTAAGGAATTGGTTTATCTTTCTTCTTTATGTTCTTTTTGCCATTGAATGGAATCAAGTCTCAATTCAAAAGGAATTGGTTTCTAATTCTCCTTGAAGTTCCTTTTGCCATTGATTGGAAGCAAGACTTAATCCTTAAGGAATTGGTTTATCTTTCTTCTTTATGTTCTTTTTGCCATTGAATGAATCAAGTCTCAATCAAAAGGAATTGGTTTCTAATTCTCCTTGAAGTTCCTTTTGCCATTGATTGGAAGCAAGACTTAATCCTTAAGGAATTGGTTTATCTTTCTTCTTTATGTTCTTTTGCCATTGAATGGAATCAAGTCTCAATTCAAAAGGAATTGGTTTCTAATTCTCCTTGAAGTTCCTTTTGCCATTGATTGGAAGCAAGACTTAATCCTTAAGGAATTGGTTTATCTTTCTTCTTTATGTTCTTTTTGCCATTGAATGGAATCAAGTCTCAATTCAAAAGGAATTGGTTTCTAATTCTCCTTGAAGTTCCTTTTGCCATTGATTGGAAGCAAGACTTAATCCTTAAGGAATTGGTTTATCTTTCTTCTTTATGTTCTTTTTGCCATTGAATGGAATCAAGTCTCAATTCAAAAGGAATTGGTTTCTAATTCTCCTTGAAGTTCCTTTTGCCATTGATTGGAAGCAAGACTTAATCCTTAAGGAATTGGTTTATCTTTCTTCTTTATGTTCTTTTTGCCATTGAATGGAATCAAGTCTCAATTCAAAAGGAATTGGTTTCTAATTCTCCTTGAAGTTCCTTTTGCCATTGATTGGAAGCAAGACTTAATCCTTAAGGAATTGGTTTATCTTTCTTCTTTATGTTCTTTTTGCCATTGAATGGAATCAAGTCTCAATTCAAAAGGAATTGGTTTCTAATTCTCCTTGAAGTTCCTTTTGCCATTGATTGGAAGCAAGACTTAATCCTTAAGGAATTGGTTTATCTTTCTTCTTTATGTTCTTTTTGCCATTGAATGGAATCAAGTCTCAATTCAAAAGGAATTGGTTTCTAATTCTCCTTGAAGTTCCTTTTGCCATTGATTGGAAGCAAGACTTAATCCTTAAGGAATTGGTTTATCTTTCTTCTTTATGTTCTTTTTGCCATTGAATGGAATCAAGTCTCAATTCAAAAGGAATTGGTTTCTAATTCTCCTTGAAGTTCCTTTTGCCATTGATTGGAAGCAAGACTTAATCCTTAAGGAATTGGTTTATCTTTCTTCTTTATGTTCTTTTTGCCATTGAATGGAATCAAGTCACAATTCAAAAGGAATTGGTTTCTAATTCTCCTTGAAGTTCCTTTTGCCATTGATTGGAAGCAAGACTTAATCCTTAAGGAATTGGTTTATCTTTCTTCTTTATGTTTCTTTTGCCATTGAATGGAATCAAGTCTCAATTCAAAAGGAATTGGTTTCTAATTCTCCTTGAAGTTCCTTTTGCCATTGATTGGAAGCAAGACTTAATCCTTAAGGAATTGGTTTATCTTTCTTCTTTATGTTCTTTTGCCATTGAATGGAATCAAGTCTCAATTCAAAAGGAATTGGTTTCTAATTCTCCTTGAAGTTCCTTTTGCCATTGATTGGAAGCAAGACTTAATCCTTAAGGAATTGGTTTATCTTTCTTCTTTATGTTCTTTTGCCATTGAATGGAATCAAGTCTCAATTCAAAAGGAATTGGTTTCTAATTCTCCTTGAAGTTCCTTTTGCCATTGATTGGAAGCAAGACTTAATCCTTAAGGAATTGGTTTATCTTTCTTCTTTATGTTCTTTTTGCCATTGAATGGAATCAAGTCACAATTCAAAAGGAATTGGTTTCTAATTCTCCTTGAAGTTCCTTTTGCCATTGATTGGAAGCAAGACTTAATCCTTAAGGAATTGGTTTATCTTTCTTCTTTATGTTCTTTTGCCATTGAATGGAATCAAGTCTCAATTCAAAAGGAATTGGTTTCTAATTCTCCTTGAAGTTCCTTTTGCCATTGATTGGAAGCAAGACTTAATCCTTAAGGAATTGGTTTATCTTTCTTCTTTATGTTCTTTTTGCCATTGAATGGAATCAAGTCTCAATTCAAAAGGAATTGGTTTCTAATTCTCCTTGAAGTTCCTTTTGCCATTGATTGGAAGCAAGACTTAATCCTTAAGGAATTGGTTTATCTTTCTTCTTTATGTTCTTTTGCCATTGAATGGAATCAAGTCTCAATTCAAAAGGAATTGGTTTCTAATTCTCCTTGAAGTTCCTTTTGCCATTGATTGGAAGCAAGACTTAATCCTTAAGGAATTGGTTTATCTTTCTTCTTTATGTTCTTTTTGCCATTGAATGGAATCAAGTCTCAATTCAAAAGGAATTGGTTTCTAATTCTCCTTGAAGTTCCTTTTGCCATTGATTGGAAGCAAGACTTAATCCTTAAGGAATTGGTTTATCTTTCTTCTTTATGTTCTTTTTGCCATTGAATGGAATCAAGTCTCAATTCAAAAGGAATTGGTTTCTAATTCTCCTTGAAGTTCCTTTTGCCATTGATTGGAAGCAAGACTTAATCCTTAAGGAATTGGTTTATCTTTCTTCTTTATGTTCTTTTTGCCATTGAATGGAATCAAGTCTCAATTCAAAAGGAATTGGTTTCTAATTCTCCTTGAAGTTCCTTTTGCCATTGATTGGAAGCAAGACTTAATCCTTAAGGAATTGGTTTATCTTTCTTCTTTATGTTCTTTTGCCATTGAATGAATCAAGTCTCAATTCAAAAGGAATTGGTTTCTAATTCTCCTTGAAGTTCCTTTTGCCATTGATTGGAAGCAAGACTTAATCCTTAAGGAATTGGTTTATCTTTCTTCTTTATGTTCTTTTTGCCATTGAATGGAATCAAGTCTCAATTCAAAAGGAATTGGTTTCTAATTCTCCTTGAAGTTCCTTTTGCCATTGATTGGAAGCAAGACTTAATCCTTAAGGAATTGGTTTATCTTTCTTCTTTATGTTCTTTTTGCCATTGAATGGAATCAAGTCAATTCAAAAGGAATTGGTTTCTAATTCTCCTTGAAGTTCCTTTTGCCATTGATTGGAAGCAAGACTTAATCCTTAAGGAATTGGTTTATCTTTCTTCTTTATGTTCTTTTTGCCATTGAATGGAATCAAGTCTCAATTCAAAAGGAATTGGTTTCTAATTCTCCTTGAAGTTCCTTTTGCCATTGATTGGAAGCAAGACTTAATCCTTAAGGAATTGGTTTATCTTTCTTCTTTATGTTCTTTTTGCCATTGAATGGAATCAAGTCTCAATTCAAAAGGAATTGGTTTCTAATTCTCCTTGAAGTTCCTTTTGCCATTGATTGGAAGCAAGACTTAATCCTTAAGGAATTGGTTTATCTTTCTTCTTTATGTTCTTTTGCCATTGAATGGAATCAAGTCTCAATTCAAAAGGAATTGGTTTCTAATTCTCCTTGAAGTTCCTTTTGCCATTGATTGGAAGCAAGACTTAATCCTTAAGGAATTGGTTTATCTTTCTTCTTTATGTTCTTTTTGCCATTGAATGGAATCAAGTCTCAATTCAAAAGGAATTGGTTTCTAATTCTCCTTGAAGTTCCTTTTGCCATTGATTGGAAGCAAGACTTAATCCTTAAGGAATTGGTTTATCTTTCTTCTTTATGTTCTTTTTGCCATTGAATGGAATCAAGTCTCAATTCAAAAGGAATTGGTTTCTAATTCTCCTTGAAGTTCCTTTTGCCATTGATTGGAAGCAAGACTTAATCCTTAAGGAATTGGTTTATCTTTCTTCTTTATGTTCTTTTGCCATTGAATGGAATCAAGTCTCAATTCAAAAGGAATTGGTTTCTAATTCTCCTTGAAGTTCCTTTTGCCATTGATTGGAAGCAAGACTTAATCCTTAAGGAATTGGTTTATCTTTCTTCTTTATGTTCTTTTGCCATTGAATGGAATCAAGTCTCAATTCAAAAGGAATTGGTTTCTAATTCTCCTTGAAGTTCCTTTTGCCATTGATTGGAAGCAAGACTTAATCCTTAAGGAATTGGTTTATCTTTCTTCTTTATGTTCTTTTGCCATTGAATGGAATCAAGTCACAATTCAAAAGGAATTGGTTTCTAATTCTCCTTGAAGTTCCTTTTGCCATTGATTGGAAGCAAGACTTAATCCTTAAGGAATTGGTTTATCTTTCTTCTTTATGTTCTTTTTGCCATTGAATGGAATCAAGTCTCAATTCAAAAGGAATTGGTTTCTAATTCTCCTTGAAGTTCCTTTTGCCATTGATTGGAAGCAAGACTTAATCCTTAAGGAATTGGTTTATCTTTCTTCTTTATGTTCTTTTGCCATTGAATGGAATCAAGTCTCAATTCAAAAGGAATTGGTTTCTAATTCTCCTTGAAGTTCCTTTTGCCATTGATTGGAAGCAAGACTTAATCCTTAAGGAATTGGTTTATCTTTCTTCTTTATGTTCTTTTTGCCATTGAATTGAATCAAGTCTCAATTCAAAAGGAATTGGTTTCTAATTCTCCTTGAAGTTCCTTTTGCCATTGATTGGAAGCAAGACTTAATCCTTAAGGAATTGGTTTATCTTTCTTCTTTATGTTCTTTTTGCCATTGAATGGAATCAAGTCTCAATTCAAAAGGAATTGGTTTCTAATTCTCCTTGAAGTTCCTTTTGCCATTGATTGGAAGCAAGACTTAATCCTTAAGGAATTGGTTTATCTTTCTTCTTTATGTTCTTTTGCCATTGAATGGAATCAAGTCACAATTCAAAAGGAATTGGTTTCTAATTCTCCTTGAAGTTCCTTTTGCCATTGATTGGAAGCAAGACTTAATCCTTAAGGAATTGGTTTATCTTTCTTCTTTATGTTCTTTTGCCATTGAATTGAATCAAGTCTCAATTCAAAAGGAATTGGTTTCTAATTCTCCTTGAAGTTCCTTTTGCCATTGATTGGAAGCAAGACTTAATCCTTAAGGAATTGGTTTATCTTTCTTCTTTATGTTCTTTTGCCATTGAATGGAATCAAGTCTCAATTCAAAAGGAATTGGTTTCTAATTCTCCTTGAAGTTCCTTTTGCCATTGATTGGAAGCAAGACTTAATCCTTAAGGAATTGGTTTATCTTTCTTCTTTATGTTCTTTTTGCCATTGAATGGAATCAAGTCTCAATTCAAAAGGAATTGGTTTCTAATTCTCCTTGAAGTTCCTTTTGCCATTGATTGGAAGCAAGACTTAATCCTTAAGGAATTGGTTTATCTTTCTTCTTTATGTTCTTTTTGCCATTGAATTGAATCAAGTCTCAATTCAAAAGGAATTGGTTTCTAATTCTCCTTGAAGTTCCTTTTGCCATTGATTGGAAGCAAGACTTAATCCTTAAGGAATTGGTTTATCTTTCTTCTTTATGTTCTTTTTGCCATTGAATTGAATCAAGTCACAATCCAAAAGGAATTGGTTTCTAATTCTCCTTGAAGTTCCTTTTGCCATTGATTGGAAGCAAGACTTAATCCTTAAGGAATTGGTTTATCTTTCTT
Source organism: Pterocarpus macrocarpus (assembly GCA_031439585.1). Lineage (NCBI taxonomy): Eukaryota > Viridiplantae > Streptophyta > Magnoliopsida > Fabales > Fabaceae > Pterocarpus > Pterocarpus macrocarpus. The sequence goes on from JAVHNN010000373.1 coordinate 36,703, forward strand.
CTTTATGTTCTTTTTGCCATTGAATGGAATCAAGTCTCAATTCAAAAGGAATTGGTTTCTAATTCTCCTTGAAGTTCCTTTTGCCATTGATTGGAAGCAAGACTTAATCCTTAAGGAATTGGTTTATCTTTCTTCTTTATGTTCTTTTTGCCATTGAATGGAATCAAGTCTCAATTCAAAAGGAATTGGTTTCTAATTCTCCTTGAAGTTCCTTTTGCCATTGATTGGAAGCAAGACTTAATCCTTAAGGAATTGGTTTATCTTTCTTCTTTATGTTCTTTTTGCCATTGAATGGAATCAAGTCTCAATTCAAAAGGAATTGGTTTCTAATTCTCTTTTCCTTTTGCCATTGATTGGAAGCAAGACTTAATCCTTAAGGAATTGGTTTATCTTTCTTCTTTATGTTCTTTTTGCCATTGAATGGAATCAAGTCTCAATTCAAAAGGAATTGGTTTCTAATTCTCCTTGAAGTTCCTTTTGCCATTGATTGGAAGCAAGACTTAATCCTTAAGGAATTGGTTTATCTTTCTTCTTTATGTTCTTTTGCCATTGAATGGAATCAAGTCTCAATTCAAAAGGAATTGGTTTCTAATTCTCCTTGAAGTTCCTTTTGCCATTGATTGGAAGCAAGACTTAATCCTTAAGGAATTGGTTTATCTTTCTTCTTTATGTTCTTTTTGCCATTGAATGGAATCAAGTCTCAATTCAAAAGGAATTGGTTTCTAATTCTCCTTGAAGTTCCTTTTGCCATTGATTGGAAGCAAGACTTAATCCTTAAGGAATTGGTTTATCTTTCTTCTTTATGTTCTTTTTGCCATTGAATGGAATCAAGTCTCAATTCAAAAGGAATTGGTTTCTAATTCTCCTTGAAGTTCCTTTTGCCATTGATTGGAAGCAAGACTTAATCCTTAAGGAATTGGTTTATCTTTCTTCTTTATGTTCTTTTGCCATTGAATGGAATCAAGTCTCAATTCAAAAGGAATTGGTTTCTAATTCTCCTTGAAGTTCCTTTTGCCATTGATTGGAAGCAAGACTTAATCCTTAAGGAATTGGTTTATCTTTCTTCTTTATGTTCTTTTTGCCATTGAATGGAATCAAGTCTCAATTCAAAAGGAATTGGTTTCTAATTCTCCTTGAAGTTCCTTTTGCCATTGATTGGAAGCAAGACTTAATCCTTAAGGAATTGGTTTATCTTTCTTCTTTATGTTCTTTTGCCATTGAATGGAATCAAGTCTCAATTCAAAAGGAATTGGTTTCTAATTCTCCTTGAAGTTCCTTTTGCCATTGATTGGAAGCAAGACTTAATCCTTAAGGAATTGGTTTATCTTTCTTCTTTATGTTCTTTTTGCCATTGAATGGAATCAAGTCTCAATTCAAAAGGAATTGGTTTCTAATTCTCCTTGAAGTTCCTTTTGCCATTGATTGGAAGCAAGACTTAATCCTTAAGGAATTGGTTTATCTTTCTTCTTTATGTTCTTTTTGCCATTGAATGGAATCAAGTCTCAATTCAAAAGGAATTGGTTTCTAATTCTCCTTGAAGTTCCTTTTGCCATTGATTGGAAGCAAGACTTAATCCTTAAGGAATTGGTTTATCTTTCTTCTTTATGTTCTTTTTGCCATTGAATGGAATCAAGTCTCAATTCAAAAGGAATTGGTTTCTAATTCTCCTTGAAGTTCCTTTTGCCATTGATTGGAAGCAAGACTTAATCCTTAAGGAATTGGTTTATCTTTCTTCTTTATGTTCTTTTTGCCATTGAATGGAATCAAGTCTCAATTCAAAAGGAATTGGTTTCTAATTCTCCTTGAAGTTCCTTTTGCCATTGATTGGAAGCAAGACTTAATCCTTAAGGAATTGGTTTATCTTTCTTCTTTATGTTCTTTTTGCCATTGAATTGAATCAAGTCTCAATTCAAAAGGAATTGGTTTCTAATTCTCCTTGAAGTTCCTTTTGCCATTGATTGGAAGCAAGACTTAATCCTTAAGGAATTGGTTTATCTTTCTTCTTTATGTTCTTTTTGCCATTGAATGGAATCAAGTCTCAATTCAAAAGGAATTGGTTTCTAATTCTCCTTGAAGTTCCTTTTGCCATTGATTGGAAGCAAGACTTAATCCTTAAGGAATTGGTTTATCTTTCTTCTTTATGTTCTTTTTGCCATTGAATGGAATCAAGTCTCAATTCAAAAGGAATTGGTTTCTAATTCTCCTTGAAGTTCCTTTTGCCATTGATTGGAAGCAAGACTTAATCCTTAAGGAATTGGTTTATCTTTCTTCTTTATGTTCTTTTTGCCATTGAATGGAATCAAGTCTCAATTCAAAAGGAATTGGTTTCTAATTCTCCTTGAAGTTCCTTTTGCCATTGATTGGAAGCAAGACTTAATCCTTAAGGAATTGGTTTATCTTTCTTCTTTATGTTCTTTTTGCCATTGAATTGAATCAAGTCTCAATTCAAAAGGAATTGGTTTCTAATTCTCCTTGAAGTTCCTTTTGCCATTGATTGGAAGCAAGACTTAATCCTTAAGGAATTGGTTTATCTTTCTTCTTTATGTTCTTTTTGCCATTGAATGGAATCAAGTCTCAATTCAAAAGGAATTGGTTTCTAATTCTCCTTGAAGTTCCTTTTGCCATTGATTGGAAGCAAGACTTAATCCTTAAGGAATTGGTTTATCTTTCTTCTTTATGTTCTTTTGCCATTGAATGGAATCAAGTCTCAATTCAAAAGGAATTGGTTTCTAATTCTCCTTGAAGTTCCTTTTGCCATTGATTGGAAGCAAGACTTAATCCTTAAGGAATTGGTTTATCTTTCTTCTTTATGTTCTTTTGCCATTGAATGGAATCAAGTCTCAATTCAAAAGGAATTGGTTTCTAATTCTCCTTGAAGTTCCTTTTGCCATTGATTGGAAGCAAGACTTAATCCTTAAGGAATTGGTTTATCTTTCTTCTTTATGTTCTTTTTGCCATTGAATGGAATCAAGTCTCAATTCAAAAGGAATTGGTTTCTAATTCTCCTTGAAGTTCCTTTTGCCATTGATTGGAAGCAAGACTTAATCCTTAAGGAATTGGTTTATCTTTCTTCTTTATGTTCTTTTGCCATTGAATGGAATCAAGTCTCAATTCAAAAGGAATTGGTTTCTAATTCTCCTTGAAGTTCCTTTTGCCATTGATTGGAAGCAAGACTTAATCCTTAAGGAATTGGTTTATCTTTCTTCTTTATGTTCTTTTTGCCATTGAATGGAATCAAGTCTCAATTCAAAAGGAATTGGTTTCTAATTCTCCTTGAAGTTCCGTTTGCCATTGATTGGAAGCAAGACTTAATCCTTAAGGAATTGGTCTATCTTTCTTCTTTAAGTTCTTTTTGCCATTGAATGGAATCAAGTCTCAATTCAAAAGGAATTGGTTTCTAATTCTCCTTGAAGTTCCTTTTGCCATTGATTGGAAGCAAGACTTAATCCTTAAGGAATTGGTTTATCTTTCTTCTTTATGTTCTTTTGCCATTGAATGGAATCAAGTCTCAATTCAAAAGGAATTGGTTTCTAATTCTCCTTGAAGTTCCTTTTGCCATTGATTGGAAGCAAGACTTAATCCTTAAGGAATTGGTTTATCTTTCTTCTTTATGTTCTTTTTGCCATTGAATGGAATCAAGTCTCAATTCAAAAGGAATTGGTTTCTAATTCTCCTTGAAGTTCCTTTTGCCATTGATTGGAAGCAAGACTTAATCCTTAAGGAATTGGTTTATCTTTCTTCTTTATGTTCTTTTGCCATTGAATGGAATCAAGTCTCAATTCAAAGGAGGAATTGGTTTCTAATTCTCCTTGAAGTTCCTTTTGCCATTGATTGGAAGCAAGACTTAATCCTTAAGGAATTGGTTTATCTTTCTTCTTTATGTTCTTTTTGCCATTGAATGGAATCAAGTCTCAATTCAAAAGGAATTGGTTTCTAATTCTCCTTGAAGTTCCTTTTGCCATTGATTGGAAGCAAGACTTAATCCTTAAGGAATTGGTTTATCTTTCTTCTTTATGTTCTTTTTGCCATTGAATGGAATCAAGTCTCAATTCAAAAGGAATTGGTTTCTAATTCTCCTTGAAGTTCCTTTTGCCATTGATTGGAAGCAAGACTTAATCCTTAAGGAATTGGTTTATCTTTCTTCTTTATGTTCTTTTGCCATTGAATGGAATCAAGTCTCAATTCAAAAGGAATTGGTTTCTAATTCTCCTTGAAGTTCCTTTTGCCATTGATTGGAAGCAAGACTTAATCCTTAAGGAATTGGTTTATCTTTCTTCTTTATGTTCTTTTTGCCATTGAATGGAATCAAGTCTCAATTCAAAAGGAATTGGTTTCTAATTCTCCTTGAAGTTCCTTTTGCCATTGATTGGAAGCAAGACTTAATCCTTAAGGAATTGGTTTATCTTTCTTCTTTATGTTCTTTTTGCCATTGAATGGAATCAAGTCTCACATTCAAAAGGAATTGGTTTCTAATTCTCCTTGAAGTTCCTTTTGCCATTGATTGGAAGCAAGACTTAATCCTTAAGGAATTGGTTTATCTTTCTTCTTTATGTTCTTTTTGCCATTGAATGGAATCAAGTCTCAATTCAAAAGGAATTGGTTTCTAATTCTCCTTGAAGTTCCTTTTGCCATTGATTGGAAGCAAGACTTAATCCTTAAGGAATTGGTTTATCTTTCTTCTTTATGTTCTTTTGCCATTGAATGGAATCAAGTCTCAATTCAAAAGGAATTGGTTTCTAATTCTCCTTGAAGTTCCTTTTGCCATTGATTGGAAGCAAGACTTAATCCTTAAGGAATTGGTTTATCTTTCTTCTTTATGTTCTTTTTGCCATTGAGAATGGAATCAAGTCTCAATTCAAAAGGAATTGGTTTCTAATTCTCCTTGAAGTTCCTTTTGCCATTGATTGGAAGCAAGACTTAATCCTTAAGGAATTGGTTTATCTTTCTTCTTTATGTTCTTTTTGCCATTGAATGGAATCAAGTCTCAATTCAAAAGGAATTGGTTTCTAATTCTCCTTGAAGTTCCTTTTGCCATTGATTGGAAGCAAGACTTAATCCTTAAGGAATTGGTTTATCTTTCTTCTTTATGTTCTTTTTGCCATTGAATGGAATCAAGTCACAATTCAAAAGGAATTGGTTTCTAATTCTCCTTGAAGTTCCTTTTGCCATTGATTGGAAGCAAGACTTAATCCTTAAGGAATTGGTTTATCTTTCTTCTTTATGTTCTTTTTGCCATTGAATGGAATCAAGTCTCAATTCAAAAGGAATTGGTTTCTAATTCTCCTTGAAGTTCCTTTTGCCATTGATTGGAAGCAAGACTTAATCCTTAAGGAATTGGTTTATCTTTCTTCTTTATGTTCTTTTGCCATTGAATGGAATCAAGTCTCAATTCAAAAGGAATTGGTTTCTAATTCTCCTTGAAGTTCCTTTTGCCATTGATTGGAAGCAAGACTTAATCCTTAAGGAATTGGTTTATCTTTCTTCTTTATGTTCTTTTGCCATTGAATGGAATCAAGTCTCAATTCAAAAGGAATTGGTTTCTAATTCTCCTTGAAGTTCCTTTTGCCATTGATTGGAAGCAAGACTTAATCCTTAAGGAATTGGTTTATCTTTCTTCTTTATGTTCTTTTTGCCATTGAATGGAATCAAGTCTCAATTCAAAAGGAATTGGTTTCTAATTCTCCTTGAAGTTCCTTTTGCCATTGATTGGAAGCAAGACTTAATCCTTAAGGAATTGGTTTATCTTTCTTCTTTATGTTCTTTTGCCATTGAATGAATCAAGTCTCAATTCAAAAGGAATTGGTTTCTAATTCTCCTTGAAGTTCCTTTTGCCATTGATTGGAAGCAAGACTTAATCCTTAAGGAATTGGTTTATCTTTCTTCTTTATGTTCTTTTTGCCATTGAATGGAATCAAGTCTCAATTCAAAAGGAATTGGTTTCTAATTCTCCTTGAAGTTCCTTTTGCCATTGATTGGAAGCAAGACTTAATCCTTAAGGAATTGGTTTATCTTTCTTCTTTATGTTCTTTTGCCATTGAATGGAATCAAGTCTCAATTCAAAAGGAATTGGTTTCTAATTCTCCTTGAAGTTCCTTTTGCCATTGATTGGAAGCAAGACTTAATCCTTAAGGAATTGGTTTATCTTTCTTCTTTATGTTCTTTTTGCCATTGAATGGAATCAAGTCTCAATTCAAAAGAATTGGTTTCTAATTCTCCTTGAAGTTCCTTTTGCCATTGATTGGAAGCAAGACTTAATCCTTAAGGAATTGGTTTATCTTTCTTCTTTATGTTCTTTTTGCCATTGAATGGAATCAAGTCTCAATTCAAAAGGAATTGGTTTCTAATTCTCCTTGAAGTTCCTTTTGCCATTGATTGGAAGCAAGACTTAATCCTTAAGGAATTGGTTTATCTTTCTTCTTTATGTTCTTTTTGCCATTGAATGGAATCAAGTCTCAATTCAAAAGGAATTGGTTTCTAATTCTCCTTGAAGTTCCTTTTGCCATTGATTGGAAGCAAGACTTAATCCTTAAGGAATTGGTTTATCTTTCTTCTTTATGTTCTTTTTGCCATTGAATGGAATCAAGTCTCAATTCAAAAGGAATTGGTTTCTAATTCTCCTTGAAGTTCCTTTTGCCATTGATTGGAAGCAAGACTTAATCCTTAAGGAATTGGTTTATCTTTCTTCTTTATGTTCTTTTTGCCATTGAATGGAATCAAGTCTCAATTCAAAAGGAATTGGTTTCTAATTCTCCTTGAAGTTCCTTTTGCCATTGATTGGAAGCAAGACTTAATCCTTAAGGAATTGGTTTATCTTTCTTCTTTATGTTCTTTTTGCCATTGAATGGAATCAAGTCTCAATTCAAAAGGAATTGGTTTCTAATTCTCCTTGAAGTTCCTTTTGCCATTGATTGGAAGCAAGACTTAATCCTTAAGGAATTGGTTTATCTTTCTTCTTTATGTTCTTTTTGCCATTGAATTGAATCAAGTCTCAATTCAAAAGGAATTGGTTTCTAATTCTCCTTGAAGTTCCTTTTGCCATTGATTGGAAGCAAGACTTAATCCTTAAGGAATTGGTTTATCTTTCTTCTTTATGTTCTTTTTGCCATTGAATGGAATCAAGTCTCAATTCAAAAGGAATTGGTTTCTAATTCTCCTTGAAGTTCCTTTTGCCATTGATTGGAAGCAAGACTTAATCCTTAAGGAATTGGTTTATCTTTCTTCTTTATGTTCTTTTTGCCATTGAATGGAATCAAGTCTCAATTCAAAAGGAATTGGTTTCTAATTCTCCTTGAAGTTCCTTTTGCCATTGATTGGAAGCAAGACTTAATCCTTAAGGAATTGGTTTATCTTTCTTCTTTATGTTCTTTTTGCCATTGAATTGAATCAAGTCTCAATTCAAAAGGAATTGGTTTCTAATTCTCCTTGAAGTTCCTTTTGCCATTGATTGGAAGCAAGACTTAATCCTTAAGGAATTGGTTTATCTTTCTTCTTTATGTTCTTTTTGCCATTGAATGGAATCAAGTCTCAATTCAAAAGGAATTGGTTTCTAATTCTCCTTGAAGTTCCTTTTGCCATTGATTGGAAGCAAGACTTAATCCTTAAGGAATTGGTTTATCTTTCTTCTTTATGTTCTTTTGCCATTGAATGGAATCAAGTCTCAATTCAAAAGGAATTGGTTTCTAATTCTCCTTGAAGTTCCTTTTGCCATTGATTGGAAGCAAGACTTAATCCTTAAGGAATTGGTTTATCTTTCTTCTTTATGTTCTTTTGCCATTGAATGGAATCAAGTCTCAATTCAAAAGGAATTGGTTTCTAATTCTCCTTGAAGTTCCTTTTGCCATTGATTGGAAGCAAGACTTAATCCTTAAGGAATTGGTTTATCTTTCTTCTTTATGTTCTTTTGCCATTGAATGGAATCAAGTCACAATCCAAAAGGAATTGGTTTCTAATTCCCCTTGAAGTTCCGTTTGCCATTGTTTGGAAGCAAGACTTCAATCTTAAGGAATTGGATTATCGTTCTTCTTTATGTTCTTTTTGCCATTGAATGGAATCAAGTCTCAATTCAAAAGGAATTGGTTTCTAATTCACCTTGAAGTTCCTTTTGGCATTGATTGGAAGCAAGACTTAATGCTTAAGGAATTGGTTTATCTTTCTTCTTTATGTTCTTTTTGCCATTGAATTGAATCAATCCAAAAACCAAACAGAATTGGTTTCTAATTCTCCTTGAAGTTCCTTTTGCCAGTGTTTGGAAGCAAGACTTAATCCTTAAGGAATTGGTTTATCTTTCTTCTTTAAGTTCTTTTTGCCATTGAATGGAATCAAGTCACAATTCAAAAGGAATTGGTTTCTAATTCTCCTTGAAGTTCCTTTTGCCATTGATTGGAAGCAAGACTTAATCCTTAAGGAATTGGTTTATCTTTCTTCTTTATGTTCTTTTTGCCATTGAATGGAATCAAGTCTCAATTCAAAAGGAATTGGTTTCTAATTCACCTTGAAGTTCCTTTTGACATTGATTGGAAGCAAGACTTAATCCTTAAGGAATTGGTTTATCTTTCTTCTTTATGTTCTTTTTGCCATTGAGTGGAATCAAGTCTCAATTCAAAAGGAATTGGTTTCTAATTCTCCTTGAAGTTCCTTTTGCCATTGATTGGAGGCAAGACTTAATCCTAAATGAATTGGTTTCTCTTTCTTCTTTATGTTCTTTTGCCATTGAATGGAATCAAGTCTCAATTCAAAAGGAATTGGTTTCTAATTCTCCTTGAAGTTCCTTTTGCCATTGATTGGAAGCAAGACTTAATCCTTAAGGAATTGGTTTATCTTTCTTCTTTATGTTCTTTTTGCCGTTGAGTGGAATCAAGTCTCAATTCAAAAGGAATTGGTTTCTAATTCTCCTTGAAGTTACTTTTGCCATTGATTAGAAGCAAGACTTAATCCTTAAGGAATTGGTTTATCTTTTCTTATTTAAGTTCTTTTTGCCATTGAATTGAATCAAGTCACAATCCAAAAGGAAGTGGTTTCTAATTCTTCTTGAAGTTCCTTTTGCCATTGTTTGGAAGCAAGACTTTAACCTTAAGGAATTGGTTTATCTTTCTTCTTTATGTTCTTTTTGCCATTGAATGGAATCAAGTCTCAATTCAAAAGGAATTGGTTTCTAATTCTCCTTGAAGTTCCTTTTGCCATTGATTGGAAGCAAGACTTAATCCTTAAGGAATTGGTTTAGCTTTCTTCTTTATGTTCTTTTTGCCATTGAATGGAATCAAGTCTCAATTCAAAAGGAATTGGTTTCTACTTCACCTTGAAGTTCCTTTTGCCATTGATTGGAAGCAAGACTTAATCCTTAAGGAATTGGTTTATCTTTCTTCTTTATGTTCTTTTTGCCATTGAATGGAATCAAGTCTCAATTCAAAGGAATTGGTTTCTAATTCTCCTTGAAGTTCCTTTTGCCATTGATTGGAAGCAAGACTTAATCCTTAAGGAATTGGTTTATCTTTCTTCTTTATGTTCTTTTTTGCCATTGAATGGAATCAAGTCTCAATTCAAAAGGAATTGGTTTCTAATTCTCCTTGAAGTTCCTTTTGCCATTGATTGGAAGCAAGACTTAATCCTTAAGGAATTGGTTTATCTTTCTTCTTTATGTTCTTTTGCCATTGAATGGAATCAAGTCTCAATTCAAAAGGAATTGGTTTCTAATTCTCCTTGAAGTTCCTTTTGCCATTGATTGGAAGCAAGACTTAATCCTTAAGGAATTGGTTTATCTTTCTTCTTTATGTTCTTTTGCCATTGAATGGAATCAAGTCACAATTCAAAAGGAATTGGTTTCTAATTCTCCTTGAAGTTCCTTTTGCCATTGATTGGAAGCAAGACTTAATCCTTAAGGAATTGGTTTATCTTTCTTCTTTATGTTCTTTTTGCCATTGAATGGAATCAAGTCTCAATTCAAAAGGAATTGGTTTCTAATTCTCCTTGAAGTTCCTTTTGCCATTGATTGGAAGCAAGACTTAATCCTTAAGGAATTGGTTTATCTTTCTTCTTTATGTTCTTTTTGCCATTGAATGGAATCAAGTCTCAATTCAAAAGGAATTGGTTTCTAATTCTCCTTGAAGTTCCTTTTGCCATTGATTGGAAGCAAGACTTAATCCTTAAGGAATTGGTTTATCTTTCTTCTTTATGTTCTTTTGCCATTGAATTGAATCAAGTCTCAATTCAAAGGAGGAATTGGTTTCTAATTCTCCTTGAAGTTCCTTTTGCCATTGATTGGAAGCAAGACTTAATCCTTAAGGAATTGGTTTATCTTTCTTCTTTATGTTCTTTTGCCATTGAATGGAATCAAGTCTCAATTCAAAAGGAATTGGTTTCTAATTCTCCTTGAAGTTCCTTTTGCCATTGATTGGAAGCAAGACTTAATCCTTAAGGAATTGGTTTATCTTTCTTCTTTATGTTCTTTTTGCCATTGAATGGAATCAAGTCTCAATTCAAAAGGAATTGGTTTCTAATTCTCCTTGAAGTTCCTTTTGCCATTGATTGGAAGCAAGACTTAATCCTTAAGGAATTGGTTTATCTTTCTTCTTTATGTTCTTTTTGCCATTGAATGGAATCAAGTCTCAATTCAAAAGGAATTGGTTTCTAATTCTCCTTGAAGTTCCTTTTGCCATTGATTGGAAGCAAGACTTAATCCTTAAGGAATTGGTTTATCTTTCTTCTTTATGTTCTTTTTGCCATTGAATGGAATCAAGTCTCAATTCAAAAGGAATTGGTTTCTAATTCTCCTTGAAGTTCCTTTTGCCATTGATTGGAAGCAAGACTTAATCCTTAAGGAATTGGTTTATCTTTCTTCTTTATGTTCTTTTTGCCATTGAATGGAATCAAGTCTCAATTCAAAAGGAATTGGTTTCTAATTCTCCTTGAAGTTCCTTTTGCCATTGATTGGAAGCAAGACTTAATCCTTAAGGAATTGGTTTATCTTTCTTCTTTAAGTTCTTTTTGCCATTGAATGGAATCAAGTCTCAATCCAAAAGGAATTGGTTTCTAATTCTCCTTGAAGTTCCTTTTGCCATTGATTGGAAGCAAGACTTAATCCTTAAGGAATTGGTTTATCTTTCTTCTTTATGTTCTTTTTGCCATTGAATGGAATCAAGTCTCAATTCAAAAGGAATTGGTTTCTAATTCTCCTTGAAGTTCCTTTTGCCATTGATTGGAAGCAAGACTTAATCCTTAAGGAATTGGTTTATCTTTCTTCTTTATGTTCTTTTTGCCATTGAATGGAATCAAGTCTCAATTCAAAAGGAATTGGTTTCTAATTCTCCTTGAAGTTCCTTTTGCCATTGATTGGAAGCAAGACTTAATCCTTAAGGAATTGGTTTATCTTTCTTCTTTAAGTTCTTTTGCCATTGAATGGAATCAAGTCTCAATTCAAAAGGAATTGGTTTCTAATTCTCCTTGAAGTTCCTTTTGCCATTGATTGGAAGCAAGACTTAATCCTTAAGGAATTGGTTTATCTTTCTTCTTTATGTTCTTTTTGCCATTGAATGGAATCAAGTCTCAATTCAAAAGGAATTGGTTTCTAATTCTCCTTGAAGTTCCTTTTGCCATTGATTGGAAGCAAGACTTAATCCTTAAGGAATTGGTTTATCTTTCTTCTTTAAGTTCTTTTTGCCATTGAATGGAATCAAGTCACAATTCAAAAGGAATTGGTTTCTAATTCTCCTTGAAGTTCCTTTTGCCATTGATTGGAAGCAAGACTTAATCCTTAAGGAATTGGTTTATCTTTCTTCTTTATGTTCTTTTTGCCATTGAATGGAATCAAGTCTCAATTCAAAGGAATTGGTTTCTAATTCTCCTTGAAGTTCCTTTTGCCATTGATTGGAAGCAAGACTTAATCCTTAAGGAATTGGTTTATCTTTCTTCTTTATGTTCTTTTTGCCATTGAATGGAATCAAGTCTCAATTCAAAAGGAATTGGTTTCTAATTCTCCTTGAAGTTCCTTTTGCCATTGATTGGAAGCAAGACTTAATCCTTAAGGAATTGGTTTATCTTTCTTCTTTATGTTCTTTTGCCATTGAATGGAATCAAGTCTCAATTCAAAAGGAATTGGTTTCTAATTCTCCTTGAAGTTCCTTTTGCCATTGATTGGAAGCAAGACTTAATCCTTAAGGAATTGGTTTATCTTTCTTCTTTATGTTCTTTTTGCCATTGAATGGAATCAAGTCTCAATTCAAAGGAATTGGTTTCTAATTCTCCTTGAAGTTCCTTTTGCCATTGATTGGAAGCAAGACTTAATCCTTAAGGAATTGGTTTATCTTTCTTCTTTATGTTCTTTTTGCCATTGAATGGAATCAAGTCTCAATTCAAAAGGAATTGGTTTCTAATTCTCCTTGAAGTTCCTTTTGCCATTGATTGGAAGCAAGACTTAATCCTTAAGGAATTGGTTTATCTTTCTTCTTTATGTTCTTTTTGCCATTGAATGGAATCAAGTCACAATTCAAAAGGAATTGGTTTCTAATTCTCCTTGAAGTTCCTTTTGCCATTGATTGGAAGCAAGACTTAATCCTTAAGGAATTGGTTTATCTTTCTTCTTTATGTTCTTTTTGCCATTGAATGGAATCAAGTCACAATTCAAAAGGAATTGGTTTCTAATTCTCCTTGAAGTTCCTTTTGCCATTGATTGGAAGCAAGACTTAATCCTTAAGGAATTGGTTTATCTTTCTTCTTTAAGTTCTTTTTGCCATTGAATTGAATCAAGTCTCAATTCAAAAGGAATTGGTTTCTAATTCTCCTTGAAGTTCCTTTTGCCATTGATTGGAAGCAAGACTTAATCCTTAAGGAATTGGTTTATCTTTCTTCTTTATGTTCTTTTTGCCATTGAATGGAATCAAGTCTCAATTCAAAAGGAATTGGTTTCTAATTCTCCTTGAAGTTCCTTTTGCCATTGATTGGAAGCAAGACTTAATCCTAAGGAATTGGTTTATCTTTCTTCTTTATGTTCTTTTGCCATTTGAATGGAATCAAGTCTCAATTCAAAAGGAATTGGTTTCTAATTCTCCTTGAAGTTCCTTTGCCATTGATTGGAAGCAAGACTTAATCCTTAAGGAATTGGTTTATCTTTCTTCTTTATGTTCTTTTTTTGCCATTGAATGGAATCAAGTCTCAATTCAAAGGGAATTGGTTTCTAATTCTCCTTGAAGTTCCTTTGCCATTGATTGGAAGCAAGACTTAATCCTTAAGGAATTGGTTTATCTTTCTTCTTTATGTTTCTTTTTGCCATTGAATGGAATCAAGTCTCAATTCAAAAGGAATTGGTTTCTAATTCTCCTTTGAAGTTCCTTTTGCCATTGATTGGAAGCAAGACTTAATCCTTAAGGAATTGGTTTATCTTTCTTCTTTATGTTCTTTTTGCCATTGAATGGAATCAAGTCTCAATCAAAAGGAATTGGTTTCTAATTCTCCTTGAAGTTTCCTTTTTGCCATTGATTGGAAGCAAGACTTAATCCTTAAGGAATTGGTTTATCTTTCTTCTTTATGTTCTTTTTGCCATTGAATGGAATCAAGTCTCAATTCAAAAGGAATTGGTTTCTAATTCTCCTTGAAGTTCCTTTTGCCATTGATTGGAAGCAAGACTTAATCCTTAAGGAATTGGTTTATCTTTCTTCTTTATGTTCTTTTTGCCATTGAATGGAATCAAGTCTCAATTCAAAAGGAATTGGTTTCTAATTCTCCTTGAAGTTCCTTTTGCCATTGATTGAAGCAAGACTTAATCCTTAAGGAATTGGTTTATCTTTCTTCTTTATGTTCTTTTTTGCCATTGAATGGAATCAAGTCTCAATTCAAAAGAATTGGTTTCTAATTCTCCTTGAAGTTCCTTTTGCCCATTGATTGGAAGCAAGACTTAATCCTTAAGGAATTGGTTTATCTTTCTTCTTTATGTTCTTTTTGCCATTGAATGGAATCAAGTCTCAATTCAAAGGAATTGGTTTCTAATTCTCCTTGAAGTTCCTTTTGCCATTGATTGGAAGCAAGACTTAATCCTTAAGGAATTGGTTTTATCTTTCTTCTTTATGTTCTTTTGCCATTGAATGGAATCAAGTCTCAATTCAAAAGGAATTGGTTTCTAATTCTCCTTGAAGTTCCTTTTGCCATTGATTGGAAGCAAGACTTAATCCTTAAGGAATTGGTTTATCTTTCTTCTTTATGTTCTTTTGCCCATTGAATGGAATCAAGTCTCAATTCAAAAGAATTGGTTTCTAATTCTCCTTGAAGTTCCTTTTGCCATTGATTGGAAGCAAGACTTAATCCTTAAGGAATTGGTTTATCTTTCTTCTTTATGTTCTTTTGCCATTGAATGAATCAAGTCTCAATTCAAAAGGAATTGGTTTCTAATTCTTCCTTTTGCCATTGATTGGAAGCAAGACTTAATCCTTAAGGAATTGGTTTATCTTTCTTCTTTATGTTCTTTTGCCATTGAATGGAATCAAGTCTCAATTCAAAAGGAATTGGTTTCTAATTCTCCTTGAAGTTCCTTTTGCCATTGATTGGAAGCAAGACTTAATCCTTAAGGAATTGGTTTATCTTTCTTCTTTATGTTCTTTTGCCATTGAATGGAATCAAGTCTCAATTCAAAAGGAATTGGTTTCTAATCAAGTCTCCTTGAAGTTCCTTTTGCCATTGATTGGAAGCAAGACTTAATCCTTCCTTAAGGAATTGGTTTATCTTTCTTCTTTATGTTCTTTTTGCCATTGAATGGAATCAAGTCTCAATTCAAAAGGAATTGGTTTCTAATTCTCCTTGAAGTCCTTTTGCCATTGATTGGAAGCAAGACTTATCCTTAAGGAATTGGTTTATCTTTCTTCTTTATGTTCTTTTTGCCATTGAATGGAATCAAGTCTCAATTCAAAAGGAATTGGTTTCTAATTCTCCTTGAAGTTCCTTTTGCCATTGATTGGAAGCAAGACTTAATCCTTAAGGAATTGGTTTATCTTTCTTCTTTTATGTTCTTTTGCCATTGAATGGAATCAAGTCTCAATTCAAAAGGAATTGGTTTCTAATTCTCCTTGAAGTTCCTTTGCCATTGATTGGAAGCAAGACTTAATCCTTAAGGAATTGGTTTATCTTTCTTCTTTATGTTCTTTTTTTGCCATTGAATGGAATCAAGTCTCAATTCAAAAGGAATTGGTTTCTAATTCTCCTTGAAGTTCCTTTTGCCATTGATTGGAAGCAAGACTTAATCCTTAAGGAATTGGTTTATCTTTCTTCTTTATGTTCTTTTTGCCATTGAATGGAATCAAGTCTCAATTCAAAAGGAATTGGTTTCTAATTCTCCTTGAAGTTCCTTTTGCCATTGATTGGAAGCAAGACTTAATCCTTAAGGAATTGGTTTATCTTTCTTCTTTATGTTCTTTTTGCCATTGAATGGAATCAAGTCTCAATTCAAAAGGAATTGGTTTCTAATTCTCCTTGAAGTTCCTTTTGCCATTGATTGGAAGCAAGACTTAATCCTTTAAGGAATTTGGTTTATCTTTCTTCTTTATGTTCTTTTTGCCATTGAATGGAATCAAGTCTCAATTCAAAAGGAATTGGTTTCTAATTCTCCTTGAAGTTCCTTTTGCCATTGATTGGAAGCAAGACTTAATCCTAAGGAATTGGTTTATCTTTCTTCTTTATGTTCTTTTGCCATTGAATGGAATCAAGTCTCAATTCAAAAGGAATTGGTTTCTAATTCTCCTTGAAGTTCCTTTTGCCATTGATTGGAAGCAAGACTTAATCCTTAAGGAATTGGTTTATCTTCTTCTTTATGTTCTTTTTGCCATTGAATGGAATCAAGTCTCAATTCAAAAGGAATTGGTTTCTAATTCTCCTTGAAGTTCCTTTTGCCATTGATTGAAGCAAGACTTCCTTAAGGAATTGGTTTATCTTTCTTCTTTATGTTCTTTTTGCCATTGAATGGAATCAAGTCTCAATTCAAAAGGAATTGGTTTCTAATTCTCCTTGAAGTTCCTTTTGCCATTGATTGGAAGCAAGACTTAATCCTTAAGGAATTGGTTTATCTTTCTTCTTTATGTTCTTTTTGCCATTGAATGGGAATCAAGTCTCAATTCAAAAGGAATTGGTTTCTAATTCTCCTTGAAGTCCTTTTGCCATTGATTGGAAGCAAGACTTAATCCTTAAGGAATTGGTTTATCTTTCTTCTTTATGTTCTTTTTGCCATTGAATGGAATCAAGTCTCAATTCAAAAGGAATTGGTTTCTAATTCTCCTTGAAGTTCCTTTTGCCATTGATTGGGAAGCAAGACTTAATCCTTAAGGAATTGGTTTATCTTCTTCTTTATGTTCTTTTTGCCATTGAATGGAATCAAGTCTCAATTCAAAAGGAATTGGTTTCTAATTCTCCTTGAAGTTCCTTTTGCCATGATTGGAAGCAGACTTAATCCTTAAGGAATTGGTTTATCTTTCTTCTTTATGTTCTTTTTGCCATTGAATGGAATCAAGTCTCAATTCAAAAGGAATTGGTTTCTAATTCTCCTTGAAGTTCCTTTTGCCATTGATTGGAAGCAGACTAATCCTTAAGGAATTGGTTTATCTTTCTTCTTTATGTTCTTTTTGCCATTGAATGGAATCAAGTCACAATTCAAAAGGAATTGGTTTCTAATTCTCCTTGAAGTTCCTTTTGCCATTGATTGGAAGCAAGACTTAATCCTTAAGGAATTGGTTTATCTTTCTTCTTTATGTTCTTTTTTGCCATTGAATGGAATCAAGTCTCAATTCAAAAGGAATTGGTTTCTAATTCTCCTTGAAGTTCCTTTTGCCATTGATTGGGAAGCAAGACTTAATCCTTAAGGAATTGGTCTTTCTTCTTTATGTTCTTTTTTTTGCCATTGAATGGAATCAAGTCTCAATTCAAAAGGAATTGGTTTCTAATTCTCCTTGAAGTTCCTTTTGCCATTGATTGGAAGCAAGACTTAATCCTTAAGGAATTGGTTTATCTTTCTTCTTTATGTTCTTTTGCCATTGAATGGAATCAAGTCTCAATTCAAAAGGAATTGGTTTCTAATTCTCCTTGAAGTTCCTTTTGCCATTGATTGGAAGCAAGACTTAATCCTTAAGGAATTGGTTTATCTTCTTCTTTATGTTCTTTTTGCCATTGAATGGAATCAAGTCTCAATTCAAAAGGAATTGGTTTCTAATTCTCCTTGAAGTTCCTTTTGCCATTGATTGGAAGCAAGACTTAATCCTTAAGGAATTGGTTTATCTTTCTTCTTTATGTTCTTTTTGCCATTGAATGGAATCAAGTCTCAATTCAAAAGGAATTGGTTTCTAATTCTCCTTGAAGTTCCTTTTGCCATTGATTGGAAGCAAGACTTAATCCTTAAGGAATTGGTTTATCTTTCTTCTTATGTTCTTTTTGCCATTGAATGGAATCAAGTCTCAATTCAAAAAGGAATTGGTTTCTAATTCTCCTTGAAGTTCCTGCCCATTGATTGGAAGCAAGACTTAATCCTTTAAGGAATTGGTTTATCTTCTTCTTTATGTTCTTTTTGCCATTGAATGAATCAAGTCTCAATTCAAAAGGAATTGGTTAATTCTCCTTGAAGTTCCTTTTTGCCATTGATTGGAAGCAAGACTTAATCCTTAAGGAATTGGTTTATCTTTCTTCTTTATGTTCTTTTGCCATTGAATGGAATCAAGTCTCAATTCAAAAGGAATTGGTTTCTAATTCTCCTTGAAGTTCCTTTTGCCATTGATTGGAAGCAAGACTTAATCCTTAAGGAATTGGTTTATCTTTCTTCTTTATGTTCTTTTTGCCATTGAATGGAATCAAGTCTCAATTCAAAAAAGGAATTGGTTTCTAATTCTCCTTGAAGTTCCTTTTGCCATTGATTGAAGCAAGACTTATCCTTAAGGAATTGGTTTATCTTTCTTCTTTTATGTTCTTTTGCCATTGAATGGAATCAAGTCTCAATTCAAAAGGAATTGGTTTCTAATTCTCCTTGAAGTTCCTTTTGCCATTGATTGGGAAGCAAGACTTAATCCTTAAGGAATTGGTTTATCTTTCTTCTTTATGTTCTTTTTGCCATTGAATGGAATCAAGTCTCAATTCAAAAGGGAATTGGTTTCTAATTCTCCTTGAAGTTCCTTTTTGCCATTGATTGGAAGCAAGACTTAATCCTTAAGGAATTGGTTTATCTTTCTTCTTTATGTTCTTTTTGCCATTGAATGGGAATCAAGTCTCAATTCAAAAGGAATTGGTTTCTAATTCTCCTTGAAGTTCCTTTTGCCATTGATTGGAAGCAAGACTTAATCCTTAAGGAATTGGTTTATCTTTCTTCTTTATGTTCTTTTTGCCATTGAATGGAATCAAGTCTCTCAATTCAAAAGGAATTGGTTTCTAATTCTCCTTGAAGTTCCTTTTGCCATTGATTGGAAGCAAGACTTAATCCTTAAGGAATTGGTTTATCTTTCTTCTTTATGTTCTTTTTGCCATTGAATGGAATCAAGTCTCAATTCAAAAGGAATTGGTTTCTAATTCTCCTTGAAGTTCCTTTTGCCATTGATTGGAAGCAAGACTTAATCCTTAAGGAATTGGTTTATCTTTCTTCTTTATGTTCTTTTTGCCATTGAATGGAATCAAGTCTCTCAATTCAAAAGGAATTGGTTTCTAATTCTCCTTGAAGTTCCTTTTGCCATTGATTGGAAGCAAGACTTAATCCTTAAGGAATTGGTTTATCTTTCTTCTTTATGTTCTTTTTTGCCATTGAATGGAATCAAGTCTCAATTCAAAAGGAATTGGTTTCTAATTCTCCTTGAAGTTCCTTTTGCCATTGATTGGAAGCAAGACTTAATCCTTAAGGAATTGGTTTATCTTTCTTCTTTATGTTCTTTTTGCCATTGAATGGAATCAAGTCTCAATTCAAAAGGGAATTGGTTTCTAATTCTCCTTGAAGTTCCTTTTGCCATTGATTGGAAGCAAGACTTAATCCTTAAGGAATTGGTTTATCTTTCTTCTTTATGTTCTTTTTGCCATTGAATGGAATCAAGTCTCAATTCAAAAGGAATTGGTTTCTAATTCTCCTTGAAGTTCCTTTTGCCATTGATTGGAAGCAAGACTTAATCCTTAAGGAATTGGTTTATCTTTCTTCTTTATGTTCTTTTTGCCATTGAATGGAATCAAGTCTCAATTCAAAAGGAATTGGTTTCTAATTCTCCTTGAAGTTCCTTTTGCCATTGATTGGAAGCAAGACTTAATCCTTAAGGAATTGGTTTATCTTTCTTCTTTATGTTCTTTTGCCATTGAATGGAATCAAGTCTCAATTCAAAAGGAATTGGTTTCTAATTCTCCTTGAAGTTCCTTTTGCCATTGATTGGAAGCAAGACTTAATCCTTAAGGAATTGGTTTATCTTTCTTCTTTATGTTCTTTTTGCCATTGAATGGAATCAAGTCTCAATTCAAAAAGGAATTGGTTTCTAATTCTCCTTGAAGTTCCTTTTGCCATTGATTGGAAGCAAGACTTAATCCTTAAGGAATTGGTTTATCTTTCTTCTTTATGTTCTTTTTGCCATTGAATGGAATCAAGTCTCAATTCAAAAGGAATTGGTTTCTAATTCTCCTTGAAGTTCCTTTTGCCATTGATTGGAAGCAAGACTTAATCCTTAAGGAATTGGTTTATCTTTCTTCTTTATGTTCTTTTTGCCATTGAATGGAATCAAGTCTCAATTCAAAAGGAATTGGTTTCTAATTCTCCTTGAAGTTCCTTTTGCCATTGATTGGAAGCAAGACTTAATCCTTAAGGAATTGGTTTATCTTTCTTCTTTTATGTTCTTTTTGCCATTGAATGGGAATCAAGTCTCAATTCAAAAGGAATTTGGTTTCTAATTCTCCTTGAAGTTCCTTTTGCCATTGATTGGAAGCAAGACTTAATCCTTAAGGAATTGGTTTATCTTTCTTCTTTATGTTCTTTTTGCCATTGAATGGAATCAAGTCTCAATTCAAAAGGAATTGGTTTCTAATTCTCCTTGAAGTTCCTTTTGCCATTGATTGGAAGCAAGACTTAATCCTTAAGGAATTGGTTTATCTTTCTTCTTTATGTTCTTTTTGCCATTGAATGGGAATCAAGTCTCAATTCAAAAGGAATTGGTTTCTAATTCTCCTTGAAGTTCCTTTTGCCATTGATTGGAAGCAAGACTTAATCCTTAAGGAATTGGTTTATCTTTCTTCTTTATGTTCTTTTGCCATTGAATGGGAATCAAGTCTCAATTCAAAAGGAATTGGTTTCTAATTCTCCTTGAAGTTCCTTTTGCCATTGATTGGAAGCAAGACTTAATCCTTAAGGAATTGGTTTATCTTTCTCTTCTTTATGTTCTTTTTGCCATTGAATGGAAATCAAGTCTCAATTCAAAAGGAATTGGTTTCTAATTCTCCTTGAAGTTCCTTTTGCCATTGATTGGGAAGCAAGACTTAATCCTTAAGGAATTGGTTTATCTTTCTTCTTCTTTATGTTCTTTTTTGCCATTGAATGGGAATCAAGTCTCAATTCAAAAGGAATTGGTTTCTAATTCTCCTTGAAGTTCCTTTTGCCATTGATTGGAAGCAAGACTTAATCCTTAAGGAATTGGTTTATCTTTCTTCTTTATGTTCTTTTGCCATTGAATGGAATCAAGTCTCAATTCAAAAGGAATTGGTTTCTAATTCTCCTTGAAGTTCCTTTTGCCATTGATTGGAAGCAAGACTTAATCCTTAAGGAATTGGTTTATCTTTCTTCTTTATGTTCTTTTTTGCCATTGAATGGAATCAAGTCTCAATTCAAAAGGAATTGGTTTCTAATTCTCCTTGAAGTTCCTTTTGCCATTGATTGGAAGCAAGACTTAATCCTTAAGGAATTGGTTTATCTTTCTTCTTTATGTTCTTTTTGCCATTGAATGGAATCAAGTCTCAATTCAAAAAGGAATTGGTTTCTAATTCTCCTTGAAGTTCCTTTTGCCATTGATTGGGAAGCAAGACTTAATCCTTAAGGAATTGGTTTATCTTTCTTCTTTATGTTCTTTTTGCCATTGAATGGAATCAAGTCTCAATTCAAAAGGAATTGGTTTCTAATTCTCCTTGAAGTTCCTTTTGCCATTGATTGGAAGCAAGACTTAATCCTTAAGGAATTGGTTTATCTTTCTTCTTTATGTTCTTTTTTGCCATTGAATGGAATCAAGTCTCAATTCAAAAGGAATTGGTTTCTAATTCTCCTTGAAGTTCCTTTTGCCATTGATTGGAAGCAAGACTTAATCCTTAAGGAATTGGTTTATCTTTCTTCTTTATGTTCTTTTTGCCATTGAATGGAATCAAGTCTCAATTCAAAAGGAATTGGTTTCTAATTCTCCTTGAAGTTCCTTTTGCCATTGATTGGAAGCAAGACTTAATCCTTAAGGAATTGGTTTATCTTTTCTTCTTTATGTTCTTTTTGCCATTGAATGGAATCAAGTCTCAATTCAAAAGGAATTGGTTTCTAATTCTCCTTGAAGTTCCTTTTGCCATTGATTGGAAGCAAGACTTAATCCTTAAGGAATTGGTTTATCTTTCTTCTTTATGTTCTTTTTGCCATTGAATGGAATCAAGTCTCAATTCAAAAGGAATTGGTTTCTAATTCTCCTTGAAGTTCCTTTTTGCCATTGATTGGAAGCAAGACTTAATCCTTAAGGAATTGGTTTATCTTTCTTCTTTATGTTCTTTTTGCCATTGAATGGAATCAAGTCTCAATTCAAAAGGAATTGGTTTCTAATTCTCCTTGAAGTTCCTTTTTTTTGCCATTGATTGGGAAGCAAGACTTAATCCTTAAGGAATTGGTTTATCTTTCTTCTTTATGTTCTTTTTGCCATTGAATGGAATCAAGTCTCAATTCAAAAAGGAATTGGTTTCTAATTCTCCTTGAAGTTCCTTTTGCCATTGATTGGGAAGCAAGACTTAATCCTTAAGGAATTGGTTTATCTTTCTTCTTTATGTTCTTTTGCCATTGAATGGAATCAAGTCTCAATTCAAAAGGAATTGGTTTCTAATTCTCCTTGAAGTTCCCTTTTGCCATTGATTGGAAGCAAGACTTAATCCTTAAGGAATTGGTTTATCTTTCTTCTTTATGTTCTTTTTGCCATTGAATGGAATCAAGTCTCAATTCAAAAGGAATTGGTTTCTAATTCTCCTTGAAGTTCCTTTGCCATTGATTGGGAAGCAAGACTTAATCCTTAAGGAATTGGTTTATCTTTCTTCTTTATGTTCTTTTTTGCCATTGAATGGAATCAAGTCTCAATTCAAAAGGAATTGGTTTCTAATTCTCCTTTGAAGTTCCTTTTGCCATTGATTGGAAGCAAGACTTAATCCTTAAGGAATTGGTTTATCTTTCTTCTTTATGTTCTTTTTTTGCCATTGAATGGAATCAAGTCTCAATTCAAAAGGAATTGGTTTCTAATTCTCCTTGAAGTTCCTTTTGCCATTGATTGGGAAGCAAGACTTAATCCTTAAGGAATTGGTTTATCTTTCTTCTTTATGTTCTTTTTGCCATTGAATGGAATCAAGTCTCAATTCAAAAGGAATTGGTTTCTAATTCTCCTTGAAGTTCCTTTTGCCATTGATTGGGAAGCAAGACTTAATCCTTAAGGAATTGGTTTATCTTTCTTCTTTATGTTCTTTTTGCCATTGAATGGGAATCAAGTCTCAATTCAAAGGAATTGGTTTCTAATTCTCCTTGAAGTTCCTTTTGCCATTGATTGGAAGCAAGACTTAATCCTTAAGGAATTGGTTTATCTTTCTTCTTTATGTTCTTTTTGCCATTGAATGGAATCAAGTCTCAATTCAAAAGGAATTGGTTTCTAATTCTCCTTGAAGTTCCTTTTGCCATTGATTGGAAGCAAGACTTAATCCTTAAGGAATTGGTTTATCTTTCTTCTTTATGTTCTTTTTTGCCATTGAATGGAATCAAGTCTCAATTCAAAAGGAATTGGTTTCTAATTCTCCTTGAAGTTCCTTTTGCCCATTGATTGGAAGCAAGACTTAATCCTTAAGGAATTGGTTTATCTTTCTTCTTTATGTTCTTTTTGCCATTGAATGGAATCAAGTCTCAATTCAAAAGGAATTGGTTTCTAATTCTCCTTGAAGTTCCTTTTGCCATTGATTGGAAGCAAGACTTAATCCTTAAGGAATTGGTTTATCTTTCTTCTTTATGTTCTTTTGCCATTGAATGGAATCAAGTCTCAATTCAAAAGGAATTGGTTTCTAATTCTCCTTGAAGTTCCTTTTGCCATTGATTGGAAGCAAGACTTAATCCTTAAGGAATTGGTTTATCTTTCTTCTTTATGTTCTTTTGCCATTGAATGGAATCAAGTCTCAATTCAAAAGGAATTGGTTTCTAATTCTCCTTGAAGTTCCTTTTGCCATTGATTGGAAGCAAGACTTAATCCTTAAGGAATTGGTTTATCTTTCTTCTTTATGTTCTTTTTGCCATTGAATGGAATCAAGTCTCAATTCAAAAGGAATTGGTTTCTAATTCTCCTTGAAGTTCCTTTTGCCATTGATTGGAAGCAAGACTTAATCCTTAAGGAATTGGTTTATCTTTCTTCTTTATGTTCTTTTTGCCATTGAATGGAATCAAGTCTCAATTCAAAAAGGAATTGGTTTCTAATTCTCCTTGAAGTTCCTTTTGCCATTGATTGGAAGCAAGACTTAATCCTTAAGGAATTGGTTTATCTTTCTTCTTTATGTTCTTTTTGCCATTGAATGGAATCAAGTCTCAATTCAAAAGGAATTGGTTTCTAATTCTCCTTGAAGTTCCTTTTGCCATTGATTGGAAGCAAGACTTAATCCTTAAGGAATTGGTTTATCTTTCTTCTTTATGTTCTTTTGCCATTGAATGGAATCAAGTCTCAATTCAAAAGGAATTGGTTTCTAATTCTCCTTGAAGTTCCTTTTGCCATTGATTGGAAGCAAGACTTAATCCTTAAGGAATTGGTTTATCTTTCTTCTTTATGTTCTTTTTGCCATTGAATGGAATCAAGTCTCAATTCAAAAGGAATTGGTTTCTAATTCTCCTTGAAGTTCCTTTTGCCATTGATTGGAAGCAAGACTTAATCCTTAAGGAATTGGTTTATCTTTCTTCTTTATGTTCTTTTTGCCATTGAATGGAATCAAGTCTCAATTCAAAAGGAATTGGTTTCTAATTCTCCTTGAAGTTCCTTTTGCCATTGATTGGAAGCAAGACTTAATCCTTAAGGAATTGGTTTATCTTTCTTCTTTATGTTCTTTTGCCATTGAATGGAATCAAGTCTCAATTCAAAAGGAATTGGTTTCTAATTCTCCTTGAAGTTCCTTTTGCCATTGATTGGAAGCAAGACTTAATCCTTAAGGAATTGGTTTATCTTTCTTCTTTATGTTCTTTTTTGCCATTGAATGGAATCAAGTCTCAATTCAAAAGGAATTGGTTTCTAATTCTCCTTGAAGTTCCTTTTGCCATTGATTGGAAGCAAGACTTAATCCCTTAAGGAATTGGTTTATCTTTCTTCTTTATGTTCTTTTTGCCATTGAATGGAATCAAGTCTCAATTCAAAAGGAATTGGTTTCTAATTCTCCTTGAAGTTCCTTTTGCCATTGATTGGAAGCAAGACTTAATCCTTAAGGAATTGGTTTATCTTTCTTCTTTATGTTCTTTTTGCCATTGAATGGAATCAAGTCTCAATTCAAAAGGAATTGGTTTCTAATTCTCCTTGAAGTTCCTTTTGCCATTGATTGGAAGCAAGACTTAATCCTTAAGGAATTGGTTTATCTTTCTTCTTTATGTTCTTTTTGCCATTGAATGGAATCAAGTCTCAATTCAAAAGGAATTGGTTTCTAATTCTCCTTGAAGTTCCTTTTGCCATTTGGAGCAAGACTTAATTAAGGAATTGGTTTATCTTTCTTCTTTATGTTCTTTTTGCCATTGAATGAATCAAGTCTCAATTCAAAAGGAATTGGTTTCTAATTCTCCTTGAAGTTCCTTTTGCCATTGATTGGAAGCACTTAATCCTTAAGGAATTGGTTTATCTTTCTTCTTTATGTTCTTTTTGCCATTGAATGGAATCAAGTCTCAATTCAAAAGGAATTGGTTTCTAATTCTCCTTGAAGTTCCTTTTTGCCATTGATTGGAAGCAAGACTTAATCCTTAAGGAATTGGTTTATCTTTCTTCTTTATGTTCTTTTTGCCATTGAATGGAATCAAGTCTCTCAATTCAAAAGGAATTGGTTTCTAATTCTCCTTGAAGTTCCTTTTGCCATTGATTGGAAGCAAGACTTAATCCTTAAGGAATTGGTTTATCTTTCTTCTTTATGTTCTTTTGCCATTGAATGGAATCAAGTCTCAATTCAAAAGGAATTGGTTTCTAATTCTCCTTGAAGTTCCTTTTGCCATTGATTGGAAGCAAGACTTAATCCTTAAGGAATTGGTTTATCTTTCTTCTTTATGTTCTTTTTGCCATTGAATGGAATCAAGTCTCAATTCAAAAGGAATTGGTTTCTAATTCTCCTTGAAGTTCCTTTTGCCATTGATTGGAAGCAAGACTTAATCCTTAAGGAATTGGTTTATCTTTCTTCTTTATGTTCTTTTTGCCATTGAATTGAATCAAGTCTCAATTCAAAAGGAATTGGTTTCTAATTCTCCTTGAAGTTCCTTTTGCCATTGATTGGAAGCAAGACTTAATCCTTAAGGAATTGGTTTATCTTTCTTCTTTTATGTTCTTTTTGCCATTGAATGGAATCAAGTCTCAATTCAAAAGGAATTGGTTTCTAATTCTCCTTGAAGTTCCTTTTGCCATTGATTGGAAGCAAGACTTAATCCTTAAGGAATTGGTTTATCTTTCTTCTTTATGTTCTTTTGCCATTGAATGGAATCAAGTCTCAATTCAAAAGGAATTGGTTTCTAATTCTCCTTGAAGTTCCTTTTGCCATTGATTGGAAGCAAGACTTAATCCTTAAGGAATTGGTTTATCTTTCTTCTTTATGTTCTTTTTGCCATTGAATGGAATCAAGTCTCAATTCAAAAGGAATTGGTTTCTAATTCTCCTTGAAGTTCCTTTTGCCATTGATTGGAAGCAAGACTTAATCCTTAAGGAATTGGTTTATCTTTCTTCTTTATGTTCTTTTGCCATTGAATGGAATCAAGTCTCAATTCAAAAGGAATTGGTTTCTAATTCTCCTTGAAGTTCCTTTTTGCCATTGATTGGAAGCAAGACTTAATCCTTAAGGAATTGGTTTATCTTTCTTCTTTATGTTCTTTTTGCCATTGAATGGAATCAAGTCTCAATTCAAAAGGAATTGGTTTCTAATTCTCCTTGAAGTTCCTTTTGCCATTGATTGGAAGCAAGACTTAATCCTTAAGGAATTGGTTTATCTTTCTTCTTTATGTTCTTTTTGCCATTGAATGGAATCAAGTCTCAATTCAAAAGGAATTGGTTTCTAATTCTCCTTGAAGTTCCTTTTGCCATTGATTGGAAGCAAGACTTAATCCTTAAGGAATTGGTTTATCTTTCTTCTTTATGTTCTTTTTGCCATTGAATGGAATCAAGTCTCAATTCAAAAGGAATTGGTTTCTAATTCTCCTTGAAGTTCCTTTTGCCATTGATTGGAAGCAAGACTTAATCCTTAAGGAATTGGTTTATCTTTCTTCTTTATGTTCTTTTTGCCATTGAATGGAATCAAGTCTCAATTCAAAAGGAATTGGTTTCTAATTCTCCTTGAAGTTCCTTTTGCCATTGATTGGAAGCAAGACTTAATCCTTAAGGAATTGGTTTATCTTTCTTCTTTATGTTCTTTTTGCCATTGAATGAATCAAGTCTCAATTCAAAAGGAATTGGTTTCTAATTCTCCTTGAAGTTCCTTTTGCCATTGATTGGAAGCAAGACTTAATCCTTAAGGAATTGGTTTATCTTTCTTCTTTATGTTCTCTTTTGCCATTGAATGGAATCAAGTCTCAATTCAAAAGGAATTGGTTTCTAATTCTCCTTGAAGTTCCTTTTGCCATTGATTGGAAGCAAGACTTAATCCTTAAGGAATTGGTTTATCTTTCTTCTTTATGTTCTTTTGCCATTGAATGGAATCAAGTCTCAATTCAAAAGGGAATTGGTTTCTAATTCTCCTTGAAGTTCCTTTTGCCATTGATTGGAAGCAAGACTTAATCCTTAAGGAATTGGTTTATCTTTCTTCTTTATGTTCTTTTGCCATTGAATGGAATCAAGTCTCAATTCAAAAGGAATTGGTTTCTAATTCTCCTTGAAGTTCCTTTTGCCATTGATTGGAAGCAAGACTTAATCCTTAAGGAATTGGTTTATCTTTCTTCTTTATGTTCTTTTTGCCATTGAATGGAATCAAGTCTCAATTCAAAAGGAATTGGTTTCTAATTCTCCTTGAAGTTCCTTTTGCCATTGATTGGAAGCAAGACTTAATCCTTAAGGAATTGGTTTATCTTTCTTCTTTATGTTCTTTTTGCCATTGAATGGAATCAAGTCTCAATTCAAAAGGAATTGGTTTCTAATTCTCCTTGAAGTTCCTTTTGCCATTGATTGGAAGCAAGACTTAATCCTTAAGGAATTGGTTTATCTTTCTTCTTTATGTTCTTTTTGCCATTGAATGGAATCAAGTCTCAATTCAAAAGGAATTGGTTTCTAATTCTCCTTGAAGTTCCTTTTGCCATTGATTGGAAGCAAGACTTAATCCTTAAGGAATTGGTTTATCTTTCTTCTTTATGTTCTTTTTGCCATTGAATGGAATCAAGTCTCAATTCAAAAGGAATTGGTTTCTAATTCTCCTTGAAGTTCCTTTTGCCATTGATTGGAAGCAAGACTTAATCCTTAAGGAATTGGTTTATCTTTTCTTCTTTATGTTCTTTTTGCCATTGAATGGAATCAAGTCTCAATTCAAAAGGAATTGGTTTCTAATTCTCCTTGAAGTTCCTTTTGCCATTGATTGGAAGCAAGACTTAATCCTTAAGGAATTGGTTTATCTTTCTTCTTTATGTTCTTTTTGCCATTGAATGGAATCAAGTCTCAATTCAAAAGGAATTGGTTTCTAATTCTCCTTGAAGTTCCTTTTGCCATTGATTGGAAGCAAGACTTAATCCTTAAGGAATTGGTTTATCTTTCTTCTTTATGTTCTTTTTTTTGCCATTGAATGGAATCAAGTCTCAATTCAAAAGGAATTGGTTTCTAATTCTCCTTGAAGTTCCTTTTGCCATTGATTGGAAGCAAGACTTAATCCTTAAGGAATTGGTTTATCTTTCTTCTTTATGTTCTTTTTGCCATTGAATGGAATCAAGTCTCAATTCAAAAGGAATTGGTTTCTAATTCTCCTTGAAGTTCCTTTTGCCATTGATTGGAAGCAAGACTTAATCCTTAAGGAATTGGTTTATCTTTCTTCTTTATGTTCTTTTTGCCATTGAATGGAATCAAGTCTCAATTCAAAAGGAATTGGTTTCTAATTCTCCTTGAAGTTCCTTTTGCCATTGATTGGAAGCAAGACTTAATCCTTAAGGAATTGGTTTATCTTTCTTCTTTATGTTCTTTTTGCCATTGAATGGAATCAAGTCTCAATTCAAAAGGAATTGGTTTCTAATTCTCCTTGAAGTTCCTTTTTGCCATTGATTGGAAGCAAGACTTAATCCTTAAGGAATTGGTTTATCTTTCTTCTTTATGTTCTTTTTGCCATTGAATGGAATCAAGTCTCAATTCAAAAGGAATTGGTTTCTAATTCTCCTTGAAGTTCCTTTTGCCATTGATTGGAAGCAAGACTTAATCCTTAAGGAATTGGTTTATCTTTCTTCTTTATGTTCTTTTGCCATTGAATGGAATCAAGTCTCAATTCAAAAGGAATTGGTTTCTAATTCTCCTTGAAGTTCCTTTTGCCATTGATTGGAAGCAAGACTTAATCCTTAAGGAATTGGTCTATCTTTCTTCTTTATGTTCTTTTTGCCATTGAATGGAATCAAGTCTCAATTCAAAAGGAATTGGTTTCTAATTCTCCTTGAAGTTCCTTTTGCCATTGATTGGAAGCAAGACTTAATCCTTAAGGAATTGGTTTATCTTTCTTCTTTATGTTCTTTTTGCCATTGAATGGAATCAAGTCTCAATTCAAAAGGAATTGGTTTCTAATTCTCCTTGAAGTTCCTTTTGCCATTGATTGGAAGCAAGACTTAATCCTTAAGGAATTGGTTTATCTTTCTTCTTTATGTTCTTTTTGCCATTGAATGGAATCAAGTCTCAATTCAAAAGGAATTGGTTTCTAATTCTCCTTGAAGTTCCTTTTGCCATTGATTGGAAGCAAGACTTAATCCTTAAGGAATTGGTTTATCTTTCTTCTTTATGTTCTTTTTGCCATTGAATGGAATCAAGTCTCAATTCAAAAGGAATTGGTTTCTAATTCTCCTTGAAGTTCCTTTTGCCATTGATTGGAAGCAAGACTTAATCCTTAAGGAATTGGTTTATCTTTCTTCTTTATGTTCTTTTTGCCATTGAATGGAATCAAGTCTCAATTCAAAAGGAATTGGTTTCTAATTCTCCTTGAAGTTCCTTTTGCCATTGATTGGAAGCAAGACTTAATCCTTAAGGAATTGGTTTATCTTTCTTCTTTATGTTCTTTTTGCCATTGAATGGAATCAAGTCTCAATTCAAAAGGAATTGGTTTCTAATTCTCCTTGAAGTTCCTTTTGCCATTGATTGGAAGCAAGACTTAATCCTTAAGGAATTGGTTTATCTTTCTTCTTTATGTTCTTTTTGCCATTGAATGGAATCAAGTCTCAATTCAAAAGGAATTGGTTTCTAATTCTCCTTGAAGTTCCTTTTGCCATTGATTGGAAGCAAGACTTAATCCTTAAGGAATTGGTTTATCTTTCTTCTTTATGTTCTTTTTGCCATTGAATGGAATCAAGTCTCAATTCAAAAGGAATTGGTTTCTAATTCTCCTTGAAGTTCCTTTTGCCATTGATTGGAAGCAAGACTTAATCCTTAAGGAATTGGTTTATCTTTCTTCTTTATGTTCTTTTTGCCATTGAATGGAATCAAGTCTCAATTCAAAAGGAATTGGTTTCTAATTCTCCTTGAAGTTCCTTTTGCCATTGATTGGAAGCAAGACTTAATCCTTAAGGAATTGGTTTATCTTTCTTCTTTATGTTCTTTTTGCCATTGAATGGAATCAAGTCTCAATTCAAAAGGAATTGGTTTCTAAATCTCCTTGAAGTTCCTTTTGCCATTGATTGGAAGCAAGACTTAATCCTTAAGGAATTGGTTTATCTTTCTTCTTTATGTTCTTTTTGCCATTGAATAGAATCAAGTCTCAATTCAAAAGGAATTGGTTTCTAATTCTCCTTGAAGTTCCTTTTGCCATTGATTGGAAGCAAGACTTAATCCTTAAGGAATCGGTTTATCTTTCTTCTTTATGTTCTTTTTGCCATTGAGTGGAATCAAGTCTCAATTCAAAAGGAATTGGTTTCTAATGCTCCTTCAAGTTCCTTTTGCCATTGATTGGATGCAAGACTTAATCCTTAAGGAATTGGCTTATATTTCTTCTTTACGTTCTTTTTGCCATTGAATGGAATCAAGTCTCAATTCAAAAGGAATTGGTTTCTAATTCTCCTTGAAGTTCCTTTTGCCATTGATTGGATGCAAGACTTAATCCTTAAGGAATTGGTTTATCTTTCTTCTTTTTGTTCTTTTTGCCATTGAGTGGAATCAAGTCTCAATTCAAAAGGAATTGGTTTCTAATGCTCCTTGAACTTCCTTTTGCCATTGATTGGATGCAAGACTTAATCCTTAACGAATCGGTTTATATTTCTTCTTTATGTTCTTTTTGCCATTGACTGGAATCAAGTCTCAATTCAAAAGGAATTGGTTTCTAATGCTCCTTGAAGTTCCTTTTGCCATTGATTGGATGCAAGACTTAATCCTTAAGGAATTGGTTTATCCTTCTTCTTTATGTTCTTTTTGCCACTGAGTGGAATCAAGTCTCAATTCAAAAGGAATTGGTTTCTAATTCTCCTTGAAGTTCCTTTTGCCATTATTTGGAAGCAAAACTTAATCCTTAAGGGATTGGTTTATCTTTCTTCTTTATGTTCTTTTTGCCATTGAGTGGAATCAGGTCTCAATTCAAAAGGAATTGGTTTCTAATTCTCCTTGAAGTTCCTTTTGCCATTGATTGGAAGCAAGACTTAATCCTTAAGGAATTGGTTTATCTTTCTTCTTTATGTTCTTTTTGCCATTGAATGGAATCAAGTCTCAATTCAAAAGGAATTGGTTTCTAATTCTCCTTGAAGTTCCTTTTGCCATTGATTGGAAGCAAGACTTAATCCTTAAGGAATTGGTTTATCTTTCTTCTTTATGTTCTTTTGCCATTGAATGGAATCAAGTCTCAATTCAAAAGGAATTGGTTTCTAATTCTCCTTGAAGTTCCTTTTGCCATTGATTGGAAGCAAGACTTAATCCTTAAGGAATTGGTTTATCTTTCTTCTTTATGTTCTTTTTGCCATTGAATGGAATCAAGTCTCAATTCAAAAGGAATTGGTTTCTAATTCTCCTTGAAGTTCCTTTTGCCATTGATTGGAAGCAAGACTTAATCCTTAAGGAATTGGTTTATCTTTCTTCTTTATGTTCTTTTTGCCATTGAATGGAATCAAGTCTCAATTCAAAAGGAATTGGTTTCTAATTCTCCTTGAAGTTCCTTTTGCCATTGATTGGAAGCAAGACTTAATCCTTAAGGAATTGGTTTATCTTTCTTCTTTATGTTCTTTTTGCCATTGAATGGAATCAAGTCTCAATTCAAAAGGAATTGGTTTCTAATTCTCCTTGAAGTTCCTTTTGCCATTGATTGGAAGCAAGACTTAATCCTTAAGGAATTGGTTTATCTTTCTTCTTTATGTTCTTTTTGCCATTGAATGGAATCAAGTCTCAATTCAAAAGGAATTGGTTTCTAATTCTCCTTGAAGTTCCTTTTGCCATTGATTGGAAGCAAGACTTAATCCTTAAGGAATTGGTTTATCTTTCTTCTTTATGTTCTTTTTGCCATTGAATGGAATCAAGTCTCAATTCAAAAGGAATTGGTTTCTAATTCTCCTTGAAGTTCCTTTTGCCATTGATTGGAAGCAAGACTTAATCCTTAAGGAATTGGTTTATCTTTCTTCTTTATGTTCTTTTTGCCATTGAATGGAATCAAGTCTCAATTCAAAAGGAATTGGTTTCTAATTCTCCTTGAAGTTCCTTTTGCCATTGATTGGAAGCAAGACTTAATCCTTAAGGAATTGGTTTATCTTTCTTCTTTATGTTCTTTTGCCATTGAATGGAATCAAGTCTCAATTCAAAAGGAATTGGTTTCTAATTCTCCTTGAAGTTCCTTTTGCCATTGATTGGAAGCAAGACTTAATCCTTAAGGAATTGGTTTATCTTTCTTCTTTATGTTCTTTTTGCCATTGAATGGAATCAAGTCTCAATTCAAAAGGAATTGGTTTCTAATTCTCCTTGAAGTTCCTTTTGCCATTGATTGGAAGCAAGACTTAATCCTTAAGGAATTGGTTTATCTTTCTTCTTTATGTTCTTTTGCCATTGAATGGAATCAAGTCTCAATTCAAAAGGAATTGGTTTCTAATTCTCCTTGAAGTTCCTTTTGCCATTGATTGGAAGCAAGACTTAATCCTTAAGGAATTGGTTTATCTTTCTTCTTTATGTTCTTTTTGCCATTGAATGGAATCAAGTCTCAATTCAAAAGGAATTGGTTTCTAATTCTCCTTGAAGTTCCTTTTGCCATTGATTGGAAGCAAGACTTAATCCTTAAGGAATTGGTTTATCTTTCTTCTTTATGTTCTTTTGCCATTGAATGGAATCAAGTCTCAATTCAAAAGGAATTGGTTTCTAATTCTCCTTGAAGTTCCTTTTGCCATTGATTGGAAGCAAGACTTAATCCTTAAGGAATTGGTTTATCTTTCTTCTTTATGTTCTTTTGCCATTGAATGGAATCAAGTCTCAATTCAAAAGGAATTGGTTTCTAATTCTCCTTGAAGTTCCTTTTGCCATTGATTGGAAGCAAGACTTAATCCTTAAGGAATTGGTTTATCTTTCTTCTTTATGTTCTTTTTGCCATTGAATGGAATCAAGTCTCAATTCAAAAGGAATTGGTTTCTAATTCTCCTTGAAGTTCCTTTTGCCATTGATTGGAAGCAAGACTTAATCCTTAAGGAATTGGTTTATCTTTCTTCTTTATGTTCTTTTTGCCATTGAATGGAATCAAGTCTCAATTCAAAAGGAATTGGTTTCTAATTCTCCTTGAAGTTCCTTTTGCCATTGATTGGAAGCAAGACTTAATCCTTAAGGAATTGGTTTATCTTTCTTCTTTATGTTCTTTTTGCCATTGAATGGAATCAAGTCTCAATTCAAAAGGAATTGGTTTCTAATTCTCCTTGAAGTTCCTTTTGCCATTGATTGGAAGCAAGACTTAATCCTTAAGGAATTGGTTTATCTTTCTTCTTTATGTTCTTTTTGCCATTGAATGGAATCAAGTCTCAATTCAAAAGGAATTGGTTTCTAATTCTCCTTGAAGTTCCTTTTGCCATTGATTGGAAGCAAGACTTAATCCTTAAGGAATTGGTTTATCTTTCTTCTTTATGTTCTTTTTGCCATTGAATGGAATCAAGTCTCAATTCAAAAGGAATTGGTTTCTAATTCTCCTTGAAGTTCCTTTTGCCATTGATTGGAAGCAAGACTTAATCCTTAAGGAATTGGTTTATCTTTCTTCTTTATGTTCTTTTTGCCATTGAATGGAATCAAGTCTCAATTCAAAAGGAATTGGTTTCTAATTCTCCTTGAAGTTCCTTTTGCCATTGATTGGAAGCAAGACTTAATCCTTAAGGAATTGGTTTATCTTTCTTCTTTATGTTCTTTTTGCCATTGAATGGAATCAAGTCTCAATTCAAAAGGAATTGGTTTCTAATTCTCCTTGAAGTTCCTTTTGCCATTGATTGGAAGCAAGACTTAATCCTTAAGGAATTGGTTTATCTTTCTTCTTTATGTTCTTTTTGCCATTGAATGGAATCAAGTCTCAATTCAAAAGGAATTGGTTTCTAATTCTCCTTGAAGTTCCTTTTGCCATTGATTGGAAGCAAGACTTAATCCTTAAGGAATTGGTTTATCTTTCTTCTTTATGTTCTTTTGCCATTGAATGGAATCAAGTCTCAATTCAAAAGGAATTGGTTTCTAATTCTCCTTGAAGTTCCTTTTGCCATTGATTGGAAGCAAGACTTAATCCTTAAGGAATTGGTTTATCTTTCTTCTTTATGTTCTTTTTGCCATTGAATGGAATCAAGTCTCAATTCAAAAGGAATTGGTTTCTAATTCTCCTTGAAGTTCCTTTTGCCATTGATTGGAAGCAAGACTTAATCCTTAAGGAATTGGTTTATCTTTCTTCTTTATGTTCTTTTTGCCATTGAATGGAATCAAGTCTCAATTCAAAAGGAATTGGTTTCTAATTCTCCTTGAAGTTCCTTTTGCCATTGATTGGAAGCAAGACTTAATCCTTAAGGAATTGGTTTATCTTTCTTCTTTATGTTCTTTTTGCCATTGAATGGAATCAAGTCTCAATTCAAAAGGAATTGGTTTCTAATTCTCCTTGAAGTTCCTTTTGCCATTGATTGGAAGCAAGACTTAATCCTTAAGGAATTGGTTTATCTTTCTTCTTTATGTTCTTTTTGCCATTGAATGGAATCAAGTCTCAATTCAAAAGGAATTGGTTTCTAATTCTCCTTGAAGTTCCTTTTGCCATTGATTGGAAGCAAGACTTAATCCTTAAGGAATTGGTTTAGCTTTCTTCTTTATGTTCTTTTTGCCATTGAATGGAATCAAGTCTCAATTCAAAAGGAATTGGTTTCTAATTCTCCTTGAAGTTCCTTTTGCCATTGATTGGAAGCAAGACTTAATCCTTAAGGAATTGGTTTATCTTTCTTCTTTATGTTCTTTTTGCCATTGAATGGAATCAAGTCTCAATTCAAAAGGAATTGGTTTCTAATTCTCCTTGAAGTTCCTTTTGACATTGATTGGAAGCAAGACTTAATCCTTAAGGAATTGGTTTAGCTTTCTTCTTTATGTTCTTTTTGCCATTGAATGGAATCAAGTCTCAATTCAAAAGGAATTGGTTTCTAATTCTCCTTGAAGTTCCTTTTGCCATTGATTGGAAGCAAGACTTAATCCTTAAGGAATTGGTTTATCTTTCTTCTTTATGTTCTTTTTGCCATTGAATGGAATCAAGTCTCAATTCAAAAGGAATTGGTTTCTAATTCTCCTTGAAGTTCCTTTTGCCATTGATTGGAAGCAAGACTTAATCCTTAAGGAATTGGTTTATCTTTCTTCTTTATGTTCTTTTTGCCATTGAATGGAATCAAGTCTCAATTCAAAAGGAATTGGTTTCTAATTCTCCTTGAAGTTCCTTTTGCCATTGATTGGAAGCAAGACTTAATCCTTAAGGAATTGGTTTATCTTTCTTCTTTATGTTCTTTTTGCCATTGAATGGAATCAAGTCTCAATTCAAAAGGAATTGGTTTCTAATTCTCCTTGAAGTTCCTTTTGCCATTGATTGGAAGCAAGACTTAATCCTTAAGGAATTGGTTTATCTTTCTTCTTTATGTTCTTTTTGCCATTGAATGGAATCAAGTCTCAATTCAAAAGGAATTGGTTTCTAATTCTCCTTGAAGTTCCTTTTGCCATTGATTGGAAGCAAGACTTAATCCTTAAGGAATTGGTTTATCTTTCTTCTTTATGTTCTTTTTGCCATTGAATGGAATCAAGTCTCAATTCAAAAGGAATTGGTTTCTAATTCTCCTTGAAGTTCCTTTTGCCATTGATTGGAAGCAAGACTTAATCCTTAAGGAATTGGTTTATCTTTCTTCTTTATGTTCTTTTTGCCATTGAATGGAATCAAGTCTCAATTCAAAAGGAATTGGTTTCTAATTCTCCTTGAAGTTCCTTTTGCCATTGATTGGAAGCAAGACTTAATCCTTAAGGAATTGGTTTATCTTTCTTCTTTATGTTCTTTTTGCCATTGAATTGAATCAAGTCTCAATTCAAAAGGAATTGGTTTCTAATTCTCCTTGAAGTTCCTTTTGCCATTGATTGGAAGCAAGACTTAATCCTTAAGGAATTGGTTTATCTTTCTTCTTTATGTTCTTTTTGCCATTGAATGGAATCAAGTCTCAATTCAAAAGGAATTGGTTTCTAATTCTCCTTGAAGTTCCTTTTGCCATTGATTGGAAGCAAGACTTAATCCTTAAGGAATTGGTTTATCTTTCTTCTTTATGTTCTTTTTGCCATTGAATGGAATCAAGTCTCAATTCAAAAGGAATTGGTTTCTAATTCTCCTTGAAGTTCCTTTTGCCATTGATTGGAAGCAAGACTTAATCCTTAAGGAATTGGTTTATCTTTCTTCTTTATGTTCTTTTTGCCATTGAATGGAATCAAGTCTCAATTCAAAAGGAATTGGTTTCTAATTCTCCTTGAAGTTCCTTTTGCCATTGATTGGAAGCAAGACTTAATCCTTAAGGAATTGGTTTATCTTTCTTCTTTATGTTCTTTTTGCCATTGAATGGAATCAAGTCACAATTCAAAAGGAATTGGTTTCTAATTCTCCTTGAAGTTCCTTTTGCCATTGATTGGAAGCAAGACTTAATCCTTAAGGAATTGGTTTATCTTTCTTCTTTATGTTCTTTTTGCCATTGAATGGAATCAAGTCTCAATTCAAAAGGAATTGGTTTCTAATTCTCCTTGAAGTTCCTTTTGCCATTGATTGGAAGCAAGACTTAATCCTTAAGGAATTGGTTTATCTTTCTTCTTTATGTTCTTTTGCCATTGAATGGAATCAAGTCTCAATTCAAAAGGAATTGGTTTCTAATTCTCCTTGAAGTTCCTTTTGCCATTGATTGGAAGCAAGACTTAATCCTTAAGGAATTGGTTTATCTTTCTTCTTTATGTTCTTTTTGCCATTGAATGGAATCAAGTCTCAATTCAAAAGGAATTGGTTTCTAATTCTCCTTGAAGTTCCTTTTGCCATTGATTGGAAGCAAGACTTAATCCTTAAGGAATTGGTTTATCTTTCTTCTTTATGTTCTTTTTGCCATTGAATGGAATCAAGTCTCAATTCAAAAGGAATTGGTTTCTAATTCTCCTTGAAGTTCCTTTTGCCATTGATTGGAAGCAAGACTTAATCCTTAAGGAATTGGTTTATCTTTCTTCTTTATGTTCTTTTTGCCATTGAATGGAATCAAGTCTCAATTCAAAAGGAATTGGTTTCTAATTCTCCTTGAAGTTCCTTTTGCCATTGATTGGAAGCAAGACTTAATCCTTAAGGAATTGGTTTATCTTTCTTCTTTATGTTCTTTTTGCCATTGAATGGAATCAAGTCTCAATTCAAAAGGAATTGGTTTCTAATTCTCCTTGAAGTTCCTTTTGCCATTGATTGGAAGCAAGACTTAATCCTTAAGGAATTGGTTTATCTTTCTTCTTTATGTTCTTTTGCCATTGAATGGAATCAAGTCTCAATTCAAAAGGAATTGGTTTCTAATTCTCCTTGAAGTTCCTTTTGCCATTGATTGGAAGCAAGACTTAATCCTTAAGGAATTGGTTTATCTTTCTTCTTTATGTTCTTTTTGCCATTGAATGGAATCAAGTCTCAATTCAAAAGGAATTGGTTTCTAATTCTCCTTGAAGTTCCTTTTGCCATTGATTGGAAGCAAGACTTAATCCTTAAGGAATTGGTTTATCTTTCTTCTTTATGTTCTTTTTGCCATTGAATGGAATCAAGTCTCAATTCAAAAGGAATTGGTTTCTAATTCTCCTTGAAGTTCCTTTTGCCATTGATTGGAAGCAAGACTTAATCCTTAAGGAATTGGTTTATCTTTCTTCTTTATGTTCTTTTTGCCATTGAATGGAATCAAGTCTCAATTCAAAAGGAATTGGTTTCTAATTCTCCTTGAAGTTCCTTTTGCCATTGATTGGAAGCAAGACTTAATCCTTAAGGAATTGGTTTATCTTTCTTCTTTATGTTCTTTTTGCCATTGAATGGAATCAAGTCTCAATTCAAAAGGAATTGGTTTCTAATTCTCCTTGAAGTTCCTTTTGCCATTGATTGGAAGCAAGACTTAATCCTTAAGGAATTGGTTTATCTTTCTTCTTTATGTTCTTTTGCCATTGAATGGAATCAAGTCTCAATTCAAAAGGAATTGGTTTCTAATTCTCCTTGAAGTTCCTTTTGCCATTGATTGGAAGCAAGACTTAATCCTTAAGGAATTGGTTTATCTTTCTTCTTTATGTTCTTTTTGCCATTGAATGGAATCAAGTCTCAATTCAAAAGGAATTGGTTTCTAATTCTCCTTGAAGTTCCTTTTGCCATTGATTGGAAGCAAGACTTAATCCTTAAGGAATTGGTTTATCTTTCTTCTTTATGTTCTTTTTGCCATTGAATGGAATCAAGTCTCAATTCAAAAGGAATTGGTTTCTAATTCTCCTTGAAGTTCCTTTTGCCATTGATTGGAAGCAAGACTTAATCCTTAAGGAATTGGTTTATCTTTCTTCTTTATGTTCTTTTTGCCATTGAATGGAATCAAGTCTCAATTCAAAAGGAATTGGTTTCTAATTCTCCTTGAAGTTCCTTTTGCCATTGATTGGAAGCAAGACTTAATCCTTAAGGAATTGGTTTATCTTTCTTCTTTATGTTCTTTTTGCCATTGAATGGAATCAAGTCTCAATTCAAAAGGAATTGGTTTCTAATTCTCCTTGAAGTTCCTTTTGCCATTGATTGGAAGCAAGACTTAATCCTTAAGGAATTGGTTTATCTTTCTTCTTTATGTTCTTTTGCCATTGAATGGAATCAAGTCTCAATTCAAAAGGAATTGGTTTCTAATTCTCCTTGAAGTTCCTTTTGCCATTGATTGGAAGCAAGACTTAATCCTTAAGGAATTGGTTTATCTTTCTTCTTTATGTTCTTTTTGCCATTGAATGGAATCAAGTCTCAATTCAAAAGGAATTGGTTTCTAATTCTCCTTGAAGTTCCTTTTGCCATTGATTGGAAGCAAGACTTAATCCTTAAGGAATTGGTTTATCTTTCTTCTTTATGTTCTTTTTGCCATTGAATGGAATCAAGTCTCAATTCAAAAGGAATTGGTTTCTAATTCTCCTTGAAGTTCCTTTTGCCATTGATTGGAAGCAAGACTTAATCCTTAAGGAATTGGTTTATCTTTCTTCTTTATGTTCTTTTTGCCATTGAATGGAATCAAGTCTCAATTCAAAAGGAATTGGTTTCTAATTCTCCTTGAAGTTCCTTTTGCCATTGATTGGAAGCAAGACTTAATCCTTAAGGAATTGGTTTATCTTTCTTCTTTATGTTCTTTTTGCCATTGAATGGAATCAAGTCTCAATTCAAAAGGAATTGGTTTCTAATTCTCCTTGAAGTTCCTTTTGCCATTGATTGGAAGCAAGACTTAATCCTTAAGGAATTGGTTTATCTTTCTTCTTTATGTTCTTTTTGCCATTGAATGGAATCAAGTCTCAATTCAAAAGGAATTGGTTTCTAATTCTCCTTGAAGTTCCTTTTGCCATTGATTGGAAGCAAGACTTAATCCTTAAGGAATTGGTTTATCTTTCTTCTTTATGTTCTTTTTGCCATTGAATGGAATCAAGTCTCAATTCAAAAGGAATTGGTTTCTAATTCTCCTTGAAGTTCCTTTTGCCATTGATTGGAAGCAAGACTTAATCCTTAAGGAATTGGTTTATCTTTCTTCTTTATGTTCTTTTTGCCATTGAATGGAATCAAGTCTCAATTCAAAAGGAATTGGTTTCTAATTCTCCTTGAAGTTCCTTTTGCCATTGATTGGAAGCAAGACTTAATCCTTAAGGAATTGGTTTATCTTTCTTCTTTATGTTCTTTTTGCCATTGAATGGAATCAAGTCTCAATTCAAAAGGAATTGGTTTCTAATTCTCCTTGAAGTTCCTTTTGCCATTGATTGGAAGCAAGACTTAATCCTTAAGGAATTGGTTTATCTTTCTTCTTTATGTTCTTTTTGCCATTGAATGGAATCAAGTCTCAATTCAAAAGGAATTGGTTTCTAATTCTCCTTGAAGTTCCTTTTGCCATTGATTGGAAGCAAGACTTAATCCTTAAGGAATTGGTTTATCTTTCTTCTTTATGTTCTTTTTGCCATTGAATGGAATCAAGTCTCAATTCAAAAGGAATTGGTTTCTAATTCTCCTTGAAGTTCCTTTTGCCATTGATTGGAAGCAAGACTTAATCCTTAAGGAATTGGTTTATCTTTCTTCTTTATGTTCTTTTTGCCATTGAATGGAATCAAGTCTCAATTCAAAAGGAATTGGTTTCTAATTCTCCTTGAAGTTCCTTTTGCCATTGATTGGAAGCAAGACTTAATCCTTAAGGAATTGGTTTATCTTTCTTCTTTATGTTCTTTTTGCCATTGAATGGAATCAAGTCTCAATTCAAAAGGAATTGGTTTCTAATTCTCCTTGAAGTTCCTTTTGCCATTGATTGGAAGCAAGACTTAATCCTTAAGGAATTGGTTTATCTTTCTTCTTTATGTTCTTTTTGCCATTGAATGGAATCAAGTCTCAATTCAAAAGGAATTGGTTTCTAATTCTCCTTGAAGTTCCTTTTGCCATTGATTGGAAGCAAGACTTAATCCTTAAGGAATTGGTTTATCTTTCTTCTTTATGTTCTTTTTGCCATTGAATGGAATCAAGTCTCAATTCAAAAGGAATTGGTTTCTAATTCTCCTTGAAGTTCCTTTTGCCATTGATTGGAAGCAAGACTTAATCCTTAAGGAATTGGTTTATCTTTCTTCTTTATGTTCTTTTTGCCATTGAATGGAATCAAGTCTCAATTCAAAAGGAATTGGTTTCTAATTCTCCTTGAAGTTCCTTTTGCCATTGATTGGAAGCAAGACTTAATCCTTAAGGAATTGGTTTATCT
The DNA here is from genome assembly GCA_031439585.1 of Pterocarpus macrocarpus. Taxonomy (NCBI): domain Eukaryota; kingdom Viridiplantae; phylum Streptophyta; class Magnoliopsida; order Fabales; family Fabaceae; genus Pterocarpus; species Pterocarpus macrocarpus. The sequence continues at coordinate 77,681 of JAVHNN010000373.1, forward strand.
TTCTTCTTTATGTTCTTTTTGCCATTGAATGGAATCAAGTCTCAATTCAAAAGGAATTGGTTTCTAATTCTCCTTGAAGTTCCTTTTGCCATTGATTGGAAGCAAGACTTAATCCTTAAGGAATTGGTTTATCTTTCTTCTTTATGTTCTTTTTGCCATTGAATGGAATCAAGTCTCAATTCAAAAGGAATTGGTTTCTAATTCTCCTTGAAGTTCCTTTTGCCATTGATTGGAAGCAAGACTTAATCCTTAAGGAATTGGTTTATCTTTCTTCTTTATGTTCTTTTTGCCATTGAATGGAATCAAGTCTCAATTCAAAAGGAATTGGTTTCTAATTCTCCTTGAAGTTCCTTTTGCCATTGATTGGAAGCAAGACTTAATCCTTAAGGAATTGGTTTATCTTTCTTCTTTATGTTCTTTTTGCCATTGAATGGAATCAAGTCTCAATTCAAAAGGAATTGGTTTCTAATTCTCCTTGAAGTTCCTTTTGCCATTGATTGGAAGCAAGACTTAATCCTTAAGGAATTGGTTTATCTTTCTTCTTTATGTTCTTTTTGCCATTGAATGGAATCAAGTCTCAATTCAAAAGGAATTGGTTTCTAATTCTCCTTGAAGTTCCTTTTGCCATTGATTGGAAGCAAGACTTAATCCTTAAGGAATTGGTTTATCTTTCTTCTTTATGTTCTTTTTGCCATTGAATGGAATCAAGTCTCAATTCAAAAGGAATTGGTTTCTAATTCTCCTTGAAGTTCCTTTTGCCATTGATTGGAAGCAAGACTTAATCCTTAAGGAATTGGTTTATCTTTCTTCTTTATGTTCTTTTTGCCATTGAATGGAATCAAGTCTCAATTCAAAAGGAATTGGTTTCTAATTCTCCTTGAAGTTCCTTTTGCCATTGATTGGAAGCAAGACTTAATCCTTAAGGAATTGGTTTATCTTTCTTCTTTATGTTCTTTTTGCCATTGAATGGAATCAAGTCTCAATTCAAAAGTTCCTTTTGAATTGGTTTCTAATTCTCCTTGAAGTTCCTTTTGCCATTGATTGGAAGCAAGACTTAATCCTTAAGGAATTGGTTTATCTTTCTTCTTTATGTTCTTTTTGCCATTGAATGGAATCAAGTCTCAATTCAAAAGGAATTGGTTTCTAATTCTCCTTGAAGTTCCTTTTGCCATTGATTGGAAGCAAGACTTAATCCTTAAGGAATTGGTTTATCTTTCTTCTTTATGTTCTTTTTGCCATTGAATGGAATCAAGTCTCAATTCAAAAGGAATTGGTTTCTAATTCTCCTTGAAGTTCCTTTTGCCATTGATTGGAAGCAAGACTTAATCCTTAAGGAATTGGTTTATCTTTCTTCTTTATGTTCTTTTTGCCATTGAATGGAATCAAGTCTCAATTCAAAAGGAATTGGTTTCTAATTCTCCTTGAAGTTCCTTTTGCCATTGATTGGAAGCAAGACTTAATCCTTAAGGAATTGGTTTATCTTTCTTCTTTATGTTCTTTTTGCCATTGAATGGAATCAAGTCTCAATTCAAAAGGAATTGGTTTCTAATTCTCCTTGAAGTTCCTTTTGCCATTGATTGGAAGCAAGACTTAATCCTTAAGGAATTGGTTTATCTTTCTTCTTTATGTTCTTTTTGCCATTGAATGGAATCAAGTCTCAATTCAAAAGGAATTGGTTTCTAATTCTCCTTGAAGTTCCTTTTGCCATTGATTGGAAGCAAGACTTAATCCTTAAGGAATTGGTTTATCTTTCTTCTTTATGTTCTTTTTGCCATTGAATGGAATCAAGTCTCAATTCAAAAGGAATTGGTTTCTAATTCTCCTTGAAGTTCCTTTTGCCATTGATTGGAAGCAAGACTTAATCCTTAAGGAATTGGTTTATCTTTCTTCTTTATGTTCTTTTTGCCATTGAATGGAATCAAGTCTCAATTCAAAAGGAATTGGTTTCTAATTCTCCTTGAAGTTCCTTTTGCCATTGATTGGAAGCAAGACTTAATCCTTAAGGAATTGGTTTATCTTTCTTCTTTATGTTCTTTTTGCCATTGAATGGAATCAAGTCTCAATTCAAAAGGAATTGGTTTCTAATTCTCCTTGAAGTTCCTTTTGCCATTGATTGGAAGCAAGACTTAATCCTTAAGGAATTGGTTTATCTTTCTTCTTTATGTTCTTTTTGCCATTGAATTGAATCAAGTCTCAATTCAAAAGGAATTGGTTTCTAATTCTCCTTGAAGTTCCTTTTGCCATTGATTGGAAGCAAGACTTAATCCTTAAGGAATTGGTTTATCTTTCTTCTTTATGTTCTTTTTGCCATTGAATGGAATCAAGTCTCAATTCAAAAGGAATTGGTTTCTAATTCTCCTTGAAGTTCCTTTTGCCATTGATTGGAAGCAAGACTTAATCCTTAAGGAATTGGTTTATCTTTCTTCTTTATGTTCTTTTTGCCATTGAATGGAATCAAGTCTCAATTCAAAAGGAATTGGTTTCTAATTCTCCTTGAAGTTCCTTTTGCCATTGATTGGAAGCAAGACTTAATCCTTAAGGAATTGGTTTATCTTTCTTCTTTATGTTCTTTTTGCCATTGAATGGAATCAAGTCTCAATTCAAAAGGAATTGGTTTCTAATTCTCCTTGAAGTTCCTTTTGCCATTGATTGGAAGCAAGACTTAATCCTTAAGGAATTGGTTTATCTTTCTTCTTTATGTTCTTTTTGCCATTGAATGGAATCAAGTCTCAATTCAAAAGGAATTGGTTTCTAATTCTCCTTGAAGTTCCTTTTGCCATTGATTGGAAGCAAGACTTAATCCTTAAGGAATTGGTTTATCTTTCTTCTTTATGTTCTTTTTGCCATTGAATGGAATCAAGTCTCAATTCAAAAGGAATTGGTTTCTAATTCTCCTTGAAGTTCCTTTTGCCATTGATTGGAAGCAAGACTTAATCCTTAAGGAATTGGTTTATCTTTCTTCTTTATGTTCTTTTTGCCATTGAATGGAATCAAGTCTCAATTCAAAAGGAATTGGTTTCTAATTCTCCTTGAAGTTCCTTTTGCCATTGATTGGAAGCAAGACTTAATCCTTAAGGAATTGGTTTATCTTTCTTCTTTATGTTCTTTTTGCCATTGAATGGAATCAAGTCTCAATTCAAAGGAATTGGTTTCTAATTCTCCTTGAAGTTCCTTTTGCCATTGATTGGAAGCAAGACTTAATCCTTAAGGAATTGGTTTATCTTTCTTCTTTATGTTCTTTTTGCCATTGAATGGAATCAAGTCTCAATTCAAAAGGAATTGGTTTCTAATTCTCCTTGAAGTTCCTTTTGCCATTGATTGGAAGCAAGACTTAATCCTTAAGGAATTGGTTTATCTTTCTTCTTTATGTTCTTTTTGCCATTGAATGGAATCAAGTCTCAATTCAAAAGGAATTGGTTTCTAATTCTCCTTGAAGTTCCTTTTGCCATTGATTGGAAGCAAGACTTAATCCTTAAGGAATTGGTTTATCTTTCTTCTTTATGTTCTTTTTGCCATTGAATGGAATCAAGTCTCAATTCAAAAGGAATTGGTTTCTAATTCTCCTTGAAGTTCCTTTTGCCATTGATTGGAAGCAAGACTTAATCCTTAAGGAATTGGTTTATCTTTCTTCTTTATGTTCTTTTTGCCATTGAATGGAATCAAGTCTCAATTCAAAAGGAATTGGTTTCTAATTCTCCTTGAAGTTCCTTTTGCCATTGATTGGAAGCAAGACTTAATCCTTAAGGAATTGGTTTATCTTTCTTCTTTATGTTCTTTTTGCCATTGAATGGAATCAAGTCTCAATTCAAAAGGAATTGGTTTCTAATTCTCCTTGAAGTTCCTTTTGCCATTGATTGGAAGCAAGACTTAATCCTTAAGGAATTGGTTTATCTTTCTTCTTTATGTTCTTTTGCCATTGAGTGAATCAAGTCTCAATTCAAAAGGAATTGGTTTCTAATTCTCCTTGAAGTTCCTTTTGCCATTGATTGGAAGCAAGACTTAATCCTTAAGGAATTGGTTTATCTTTCTTCTTTATGTTCTTTTGCCATTGAATGGAATCAAGTCACAATTCAAAAGGAATTGGTTTCTAATTCTCCTTGAAGTTCCTTTTGCCATTGATTGGAAGCAAGACTTAATCCTTAAGGAATTGGTTTATCTTTCTTCTTTATGTTCTTTTTGCCATTGAATGGAATCAAGTCTCAATTCAAAAGGAATTGGTTTCTAATTCTCCTTGAAGTTCCTTTTGCCATTGATTGGAAGCAAGACTTAATCCTTAAGGAATTGGTTTATCTTTCTTCTTTATGTTCTTTTTGCCATTGAATGGAATCAAGTCTCAATTCAAAAGGAATTGGTTTCTAATTCTCCTTGAAGTTCCTTTTGCCATTGATTGGAAGCAAGACTTAATCCTTAAGGAATTGGTTTATCTTTCTTCTTTATGTTCTTTTTGCCATTGAATGGAATCAAGTCTCAATTCAAAAGGAATTGGTTTCTAATTCTCCTTGAAGTTCCTTTTGCCATTGATTGGAAGCAAGACTTAATCCTTAAGGAATTGGTTTATCTTTCTTCTTTATGTTCTTTTTGCCATTGAATTGAATCAAGTCTCAATTCAAAAGGAATTGGTTTCTAATTCTCCTTGAAGTTCCTTTTGCCATTGATTGGAAGCAAGACTTAATCCTTAAGGAATTGGTTTATCTTTCTTCTTTATGTTCTTTTTGCCATTGAATTGAATCAAGTCTCAATCCAAAAGGAATTGGTTTCTAATTCTCCTTGAAGTTCCTTTTGACCATTGATTGGAAGCAAGACTTAATCCTTAAGGAATTGGTTTATCTTTCTTCTTTATGTTCTTTTTGCCATTGAATGGAATCAAGTCTCAATTCAAAAGGAATTGGTTTCTAATTCTCCTTGAAGTTCCTTTTGCCATTGATTGGAAGCAAGACTTAATCCTTAAGGAATTGGTTTATCTTTCTTCTTTATGTTCTTTTTGCCATTGAATGGAATCAAGTCTCAATTCAAAAGGAATTGGTTTCTAATTCTCCTTGAAGTTCCTTTTGCCATTGATTGGAAGCAAGACTTAATCCTTAAGGAATTGGTTTATCTTTCTTCTTTATGTTCTTTTGCCATTGAATTGAATCAAGTCTCAATTCAAAAGGAATTGGTTTCTAATTCTCCTTGAAGTTCCTTTTGCCATTGATTGGAAGCAAGACTTAATCCTTAAGGAATTGGTTTATCTTTCTTCTTTATGTTCTTTTGCCATTGAATGGAATCAAGTCTCAATTCAAAAGGAATTGGTTTCTAATTCTCCTTGAAGTTCCTTTTGCCATTGATTGGAAGCAAGACTTAATCCTTAAGGAATTGGTTTATCTTTCTTCTTTATGTTCTTTTGCCATTGAATGGAATCAAGTCTCAATTCAAAAGGAATTGGTTTCTAATTCTCCTTGAAGTTCCTTTTGCCATTGATTGGAAGCAAGACTTAATCCTTAAGGAATTGGTTTATCTTTCTTCTTTATGTTCTTTTTGCCATTGAATGGAATCAAGTCTCAATTCAAAAGGAATTGGTTTCTAATTCTCCTTGAAGTTCCTTTTGCCATTGATTGGAAGCAAGACTTAATCCTTAAGGAATTGGTTTATCTTTCTTCTTTATGTTCTTTTGCCATTGAATGGAATCAAGTCTCAATTCAAAAGGAATTGGTTTCTAATTCTCCTTGAAGTTCCTTTTGCCATTGATTGGAAGCAAGACTTAATCCTTAAGGAATTGGTTTATCTTTCTTCTTTATGTTCTTTTTGCCATTGAATGGAATCAAGTCTCAATTCAAAAGGAATTGGTTTCTAATTCTCCTTGAAGTTCCTTTTGCCATTGATTGGAAGCAAGACTTAATCCTTAAGGAATTGGTTTATCTTTCTTCTTTATGTTCTTTTTGCCATTGAATTGAATCAAGTCTCAATTCAAAAGGAATTGGTTTCTAATTCTCCTTGAAGTTCCTTTTGCCATTGATTGGAAGCAAGACTTAATCCTTAAGGAATTGGTTTATCTTTCTTCTTTATGTTCTTTTTGCCATTGAATGGAATCAAGTCTCAATTCAAAAGGAATTGGTTTCTAATTCTCCTTGAAGTTCCTTTTGCCATTGATTGGAAGCAAGACTTAATCCTTAAGGAATTGGTTTATCTTTCTTCTTTATGTTCTTTTTGCCATTGAATGGAATCAAGTCTCAATTCAAAAGGAATTGGTTTCTAATTCTCCTTGAAGTTCCTTTTGCCATTGATTGGAAGCAAGACTTAATCCTTAAGGAATTGGTTTATCTTTCTTCTTTATGTTCTTTTTGCCATTGAATGGAATCAAGTCTCAATTCAAAAGGAATTGGTTTCTAATTCTCCTTGAAGTTCCTTTTGCCATTGATTGGAAGCAAGACTTAATCCTTAAGGAATTGGTTTATCTTTCTTCTTTATGTTCTTTTGCCATTGAATGGAATCAAGTCTCAATTCAAAAGGAATTGGTTTCTAATTCTCCTTGAAGTTCCTTTTGCCATTGATTGGAAGCAAGACTTAATCCTTAAGGAATTGGTTTATCTTTCTTCTTTATGTTCTTTTGCCATTGAATTGAATCAAGTCACAATTCAAAAGGAATTGGTTTCTAATTCTCCTTGAAGTTCCTTTTGCCATTGATTGGAAGCAAGACTTAATCCTTAAGGAATTGGTTTATCTTTCTTCTTTATGTTCTTTTTGCCATTGAATGGAATCAAGTCTCAATTCAAAAGGAATTGGTTTCTAATTCTCCTTGAAGTTCCTTTTGCCATTGATTGGAAGCAAGACTTAATCCTTAAGGAATTGGTTTATCTTTCTTCTTTATGTTCTTTTTGCCATTGAATTGAATCAAGTCACAATTCAAAAGGAATTGGTTTCTAATTCTCCTTGAAGTTCCTTTTGCCATTGATTGGAAGCAAGACTTAATCCTTAAGGAATTGGTTTATCTTTCTTCTTTATGTTCTTTTTGCCATTGAGTGGGATCAAGTCTCAATTCAAAAGGAATTGGTTTCTAATTCTCCTTGAAGTTCCTTTTGCCATTGATTGGAAGCAAGACTTAATCCTTAAGGAATTGGTTTATCTTTCTTCTTTATGTTCTTTTTGCCATTGAATTGAATCAAGTCACAATCCAAAAGGAATTGGTTTCTAATTCTCCTTGAAGTTCCTTTTGCCATTGATTGAAGAAGCAAGACTTAATCCTTAAGGAATTGGTTTATCTTTCTTCTTTATGTTCTTTTTTGCCATTGAATGGAATCAAGTCTCAATTCAAAAGGAATTGGTTTCTAATTCTCCTTGAAGTTCCTTTTGACGTTGATTGGATGCAAGACTTAATCCTTATGGAATTGGTTTATCTTTCTTCTTTATATTCTTTTCCCCATTGAGTGGAATCAAGTCTCAATTCAAAAGGAATTGGATTCTAATTCTCCTCGAAGTTCCTTTTGCCATTGATTGGAAGCAAGACTTAATCCTTAAGGAATCGGTTTGTCTTTCTTCTTTATGTTCTTTTTGCCGTTGAATTGTATCAAGTCACAATCCAATAGGAATTGGTTTCTAATTCACCTTCAAGTTCCTTTTGACGTTGATTGGAAGCAAGACTTACTCCTTAAGGAATTGGTTTGTCTTTCTTCTTTATGTTCTTTTGCCCTTGAATGGAATCAAGTTTCAATTCAAAAGGAATTGGTTTCTAATTCTCCTTGAAGTTCCTTTTGCCATTGATTCAAAACAAGACTTAATCCTCAAGGAATTGGTTTATCTTTCTTCTTTAAGTTCTTTTTGCCTTTGAATTTTATCAAGTCACAATCTAAAAGGAATTAGTTCCTAATTCTCCTTGAAGTTCCTTTTGCCATTGATTGGAAGCAAGACTTAATCCTCAAGGAATTGGTTTATCTTTCTTCTTTATGTTCTTTTTGCCATTGAGTGGAATCAAGTCTCAATTCAAAAGGAATTGGTTTCTAATTCTCCTTCAAGTTCCTTTTGACCATTGATTGGAATCAAGTCTTATTCCAAAAGGAATTGGTTTATCTTTCTTCTTTATGTTCTTTTTGCCCTTGAATGGAATCAAGTTTCAATTCAAAAGGAATTGGTTTCTAATTCTCCTTGAAGTTCCTTTTGCCATTGATTGGAAGCAAGACTTAATCCTTAAGGAATTGGTTTATCTTTCTTCTTTATGTTCTTTTTGCCATTGAATGGAATCAAGTCTCAATTCAAAAGGAATTGGTTTCTAATTCTCCTTGAAGTTCCTTTTGCCATTGATTGGAAGCAAGACTTAATCCTTAAGGAATTGGTTTATCTTTCTTCTTTATGTTCTTTTTGCCATTGAATGGAATCAAGTCTCAATCCAAAAGGAATTGGTTTCTAATTCTCCTTGAAGTTCCTTTTGCCATTGATTGGAAGCAAGACTTAATCCTTAAGGAATTGGTTTATCTTTCTTCTTTATGTTCTTTTTGCCATTGAATGGAATCAAGTCTCAATTCAAAAGGAATTGGTTTCTAATTCTCCTTGAAGTTCCTTTTGCCATTGATTGGAAGCAAGACTTAATCCTTAAGGAATTGGTTTATCTTTCTTCTTTATGTTCTTTTTGCCATTGAATGGAATCAAGTCTCAATTCAAAAGGAATTGGTTTCTAATTCTCCTTGAAGTTCCTTTTGCCATTGATTGGAAGCAAGACTTAATCCTTAAGGAATTGGTTTATCTTTCTTCTTTATGTTCTTTTTGCCATTGAATGGAATCAAGTCTCAATTCAAAAGGAATTGGTTTCTAATTCTCCTTGAAGTTCCTTTTGCCATTGATTGGAAGCAAGACTTAATCCTTAAGGAATTGGTTTATCTTTCTTCTTTATGTTCTTTTTGCCATTGAATGGAATCAAGTCTCAATTCAAAAGGAATTGGTTTCTAATTCTCCTTGAAGTTCCTTTTGCCATTGATTGGAAGCAAGACTTAATCCTTAAGGAATTGGTTTATCTTTCTTCTTTATGTTCTTTTTGCCATTGAATGGAATCAAGTCTCAATTCAAAAGGAATTGGTTTCTAATTCTCCTTGAAGTTCCTTTTGCCATTGATTGGAAGCAAGACTTAATCCTTAAGGAATTGGTTTATCTTTCTTCTTTATGTTCTTTTTGCCATTGAATGGAATCAAGTCACAATCCAAAAGGAATTGGTTTCTAATTCTCCTTGAAGTTCCTTTTGCCATTGATTGGAGCAGCAAGACTTAATCCTTAAGGAATTGGTTTATCTTTCTTCTTTATGTTCTTTTTGCCATTGAATGGAATCAAGTCTCAATTCAAAAGGAATTGGTTTCTAATTCTCCTTGAAGTTCCTTTTGCCATTGATTGGAAGCAAGACTTAATCCTTAAGGAATTGGTTTATCTTTCTTCTTTATGTTCTTTTTGCCATTGAATTGAATCAAGTCACAATTCAAAAGGAATTGGTTTCTAATTCTCCTTGAAGTTCCTTTTGCCATTGATTGGAAGCAAGACTTAATCCTTAAGGAATTGGTTTATCTTTCTTCTTTATGTTCTTTTTGCCAGTGAATAGAATGAAGTCTCAATTCAAAAGGAATTGGTTTCTAATTCTCCTTGAAGTTCCTTTTGACATTGATTGGAAGCAAGACTTAATCCTTAAGGAATTGGTTTATCTTTCTTCTTTATGTTCTTTTGCCATTGAATGGAATCAAGTCTCAATTCAAAAGGAATTGGTTTCTAATTCTCCTTGAAGTTCCTTTTGCCATTGATTGGAAGCAAGACTTAATCCTTAAGGAATTGGTTTATCTTTCTTCTTTATGTTCTTTTTGCCATTGAATTGAATCAAGTCACAATTCAAAAGGAATTGGTTTCTAATTCTCCTTGAAGTTCCTTTTGCCATTGATTGGAAGCAAGACTTAATCCTTAAGGAATTGGTTTATCTTTCTTCTTTATGTTCTTTTTGCCATTGAATGGAATCAAGTCTCAATCCAAAAGGAATTGGTTTCTAATTCTCCTTGAAGTTCCTTTTGCCATTGATTGGAAGCAAGACTTAATCCTTAAGGAATTGGTTTATCTTTCTTCTTTATGTTCTTTTGCCATTGAATGGAATCAAGTCACAATTCAAAAGGAATTGGTTTCTAATTCTCCTTGAAGTTCCTTTTGCCATTGATTGGAAGCAAGACTTAATCCTTAAGGAATTGGTTTATCTTTCTTCTTTATGTTCTTTTTGCCATTGAGTGGAATCAAGTCTCAATTCAAAAGGAATTGGTTTCTAATTCTCCTTGAAGTTCTTTTTGCCATTGATTGGAAGCAAGACTTAATCCTCAAGGAATTGGTTTATCTTTCTTTTTTAAGTTCTTTTTGCCATTGAATGGAATCAAGTCAATTCAAAAGGAATTGGTTTCTAATTCTCCTTGAAGTTCCTTTTGCCATTGATTGGAAGCAAGACTTAATCCTTAAGGAATTGGTTTATCTTTCTTCTTTATGTTCTTTTTGCCATTGAATTGAATCAAGTCTCAATTCAAAAGGAATTGGTTTCTAATTCTCCTTGAAGTTCCTTTTGCCATTGATTGGAAGCAAGACTTAATCCTTAAGGAATTGGTTTATCTTTCTTCTTTAATGTTCTTTTTGCCATTGAATTGAATCAAGTCTCAATTCAAAAGGAATTGGTTTCTAATTCTCCTTGAAGTTCCTTTTGCCATTGATTGAAGCAAGACTTAATCCTTAAGGAATTGGTTTATCTTTCTTCTTTATGTTCTTTTTGCCATTGAATGGAATCAAGTCACAATTCAAAAGGAATTGGTTTCTAATGCTCCTTGAACTTCGATTTGCCATTGATTGGAGGCAAGACTTAATCCTTAAGGAATTGGTTTATCCTTCTTCTTTATGTTCTTGTTGCCATTGAATGGAATCAAGTCACAATTCAAAAGGAATTGGTTTCTAATTCACCTTCAAGTTCCGTTTGGCATTGATTGGAAGCAAGACTTAATCCTTAAGGAATTGGTTTCCCCTTCTTCTTTATGTTATTTTTGCCATTGAATTGAATCAAGTCACAATCCAAAAGGAATTGGTTTCTAATTCTCCTTGAAGTTCCTATTGTCATTGATTGGAAGCAAGATTTAATCCTTAAGGAATTGGTTTATCTTTCTTCTTTATGTTCTGTTTGCCATTGAATGGAATCAAGTCTCAATCCAAAAGGAATTGGTTTCTAATTCTCCTTGCAGCTCCATTTGCCATTGACTGGAAGCAAGACTTAATCCTTAAGGAATTGGTTTATCCTTCTTCTTTATGTTCTTTTTGCCCTTGAATGGAATCAAGTTTCAATTCAAAAGGAATTGGTTTCTAATTCTCCTTGAAGTTCCTTTTGCCATTGTTTGGAAGCAAGACTTAATCCTTAAGGAATTGGTTTATCTTTCTTCTTTATGTTCTTTTTGCCCTTGAATGGAATCAAGTTTCAATTCAAAAGGAATTGGTTTCTAATTCTCCTTTAAGATCCTTGAGCCATTGATTGGAAGCAAGACTTAATCCTTAAGGAATTGGTTTCTCTTTCTTCTTTATCTTCTTTTTGCCATTGAATTGAATCAAGTCACAATCCAAAAGGAATTGGTTTCTAATTCTCCTTGAAGTTCCTTTTGACATTGATTGGAAGCAAGACTTAATCCTTAAGGAATTGGTTTATCTTTCTTCTTTATGTTCTTTTTGCCATTGAGTGGAATCAAGTCACAATCCAAAAGGAATTGGTTTCTAATGCTCCTTCAAGTTCCTTTTGCCGTTGATTGGAAGCAAGACCTAATCCTTAAGGAATTGGTTTATCTTTCTTCTTTATGTTCTTTTTGCCATTGAGTGGAATCAAGTCTCAATTCAAAAGAATTGGTTTCTAATTCTCCTTGAAGTTCCTTTTGCCATTGATTGGAAGCAAGACTTAATCCTTAAGGAATTGGTTTATCTTTCTTCTTTATGTTCTTTTTGCCATTGTTGAATCAAGTCACAATCCAAAAGGAATTGGTTTCTAATTCTCCTTGAAGTTCCATTTGACATTGATTGGAAGCAAGACTTAATCCTTAAGGAATTGGTTTATCTTTCTTCTTTATGTTCTTTTGCCATTGAATAGAATCAGGTCACAATTCAAAAGGAATTGATTTCTAATACTCCTGGAAGTTCCTTTTGGCATTGATTGGAAGCAAGACTTAATCCTTAAGGAATTGGTTTATCTTTCTTCTTTATGTTCTTTTTGCCATTGAAGTGAATCAAGTCACAATTCAAAAGGAATTGGTTTCTAATTCTCCTTGAAGTTCCTTTTGACATTGATTGGAAGCAAGACTTAATCCTTAAGGAATTGGTTTATCTTTCTTCTTCATGTTCTTTTTGCCATTGAATTGAATCAAGTCACAATTCAAAGGAATTGGTTTCTAATTCTCCTTGAAGTTCCTTTTGCCATTGATTGGAAGCAAGACTTAATCCTTAAGGAATTGGTTTATCTTTCTTCTTTATGTTCTTTTGCCATTGAATTGAATCAAGTCACAATTCAAAAGGAATTGGTTTCTAATTCTCCTTGAAGTTCCTTTTGCCATTGATTGGAAGCAAGACTTAATCCTTAAGGAATTGGTTTATCTTTCTTCTTTATGTTCTTTTTGCCATTGAATTGAATCAAGTCACAATTCAAAAGGAATTGGTTTCTAATTCTCCTTGAAGTTCCTTTGAGCCATTGATTGGAAGCAAGACTTAATCCTTAAGGAATTGGTTTATCTTTCTTCTTTATGTTCTTTTTGCCATTGAATTGAATCAAGTCACAATTCAAAAGGAATTGGTTTCTAATTCTCCTTGAAGTTCCTTTGCCATTGATTGGAAGCAAGACTTAATCCTTAAGGAATTGGTTTATCTTTCTTCTTTATGTTCTTTTTGCCATTGAATGGAATCAAGTCACAATTCAAAAGAATTGGTTTCTAATTCTCCTTGAAGTTCCTTTTGCCATTGATTGGAAGCAAGACTTAATCCTTAAGGAATTGGTTTATCTTTCTTCTTTATGTTCTTTTGCCATTGAATTGAATCAAGTCTCAATCAAAAAGGAATTGGTTTCTAATTCTCCTTGAAGTTCCTTTTGACATTGATTGGAAGCAAGACTTAATCCTTAAGGAATTGGTTTATCTTTCTTCTTTATGTTCTTTTTGCCATGGATTGGAATCAAGTCTCAATTCAAAAGGAATTGGTTTCTAATTCTCCTTGAAGTTCCTTTTTGCCATTGATTGGAAGCAAGACTTAATCCTTAAGGAATTGGTTTATCTTTCTTCTTTATGTTCTTTTTGCCATGGATTGGAATCAAGTCTTATTCCAAAAGGAATTGGTTTCTAATTCTCCTTGAAGTTCCTTTGCCATTGATTGGAAGCAAGACTTAATCCTTAAGGAATTGGTTTATCTTTCTTCTTTATGTTCTTTTGCCATTGAATGGAATCAAGTCACAATCCAAAAGGAATTGGTTTCTAATTCTCCTTGAAGTTCCTTTTGCCATTGATTGGAAGCAAGACTTAATCCATAAGGAATTGTTTTATCTTTCTTCTTTATGTTCTTTTTGCCACTGAGTGGAATCAAGTCTCAATTCAAAAGGAATTGGTTTCTAATTCTCCTTCAAGTTCCTTTTGACATTGATTGGAAGCAAGACTTAATCCTTAAGGAATTTGTTTATCTTTCTTCTTTATGTTCTTCTTTGCCGTTGAGTGCAATCAAGTCTCAATTCAAGAGGAATT
>JAVHNN010000377.1:0-87721 GCA_031439585.1 Pterocarpus macrocarpus
TTGGTTTCTCATTGAATCAAGTCTCTTCTTTAATTGGTTCTTTTTTGCATCTTTGATTGGAATCAAGTCTTATTCCAAAAGGAATTGGTTTCTCATTCTCCTTTATGTTCTTTTGCTTGATTGGAATCAAGTCTTATTGGAATCAAGTCTTTATTATCCTTAAGGAATTGGTTTCTCTTTCTTTTTATGTTCTTTTGCCATTGATTGGAATCAAGTCTTATTCCAAAAGGAATTGGTTTCTCATTCTCCTTTATGTTCCTTTTGTACATTGATTGGAATCAAGTCTTATCGTTAAGAAATTGGTTTCTCTTTCTTTTCTTTTGGTTCTTTTGGTTTCCATTGATTGGAATCAAGTCTTATTCCAAAGGAATTGGTTTCTAATTCTCCTTTATGTTCCGTTTGCAATTGATTGGAATCAAGTCTTTATCCTTAAGGAATTTGTTTCTCATTTCTTTTTTGTTCTTTTGCCATTGATTGGAATCAAGTCTTATTCCAAAGGAATTGGTTTCTCATTCTCCTTTATGTTCCTTTTGTACATTGATTGGAATCAAGTCTTATTCAAAGGAATTGGTTTCTCTTTCTTCTTTATGTTCTTTTGCATTGATTGGAATCAAGTCTTATTCCAAAGGAATTGGTTTCTCATTCTTCTTTATGTTCCATTTGCAATTGATTGGAATCAAGTCTTATACCAAAAGGAATTGGTTTTTTCCTTCTCCTTTATGTTCTTTTGCAATTGATTGGAATCAAGTCTTATTCCAAAGGAATTGGTTTCTCATTTCTTTATGTTCTTTTGCCATTGATTGGAATCAAGTCTTATTCCAAAAGGAATTGGTTTCTCATTCTCCTTTATGTTCCTTTTGTACATGATTGGAATCAAGTCTTATTCGTAAAGGAATTGGTTTCTCTTTCTTTCTTATGGTTCTTTTGCCATTGATTGGAATCAAGTCTTATTCCAAAAGGAATTGGTTTCTCATTCTCCTTTATGTTCCTTTTGCAATTGATTGGAATCAAGTCTTATTCCAAAGGAATTGGTTTCTCATTTCTTTATGTTCCTTTGCAATTGATTGGAATCAAGTCTTTATCCAAGCAATTGGTTTCTCTTTCTTTTTATGTTCTTTTGGCATTGATTGGAATCAAGTCTTATTCCAAAGGAATTGGTTTCTCATTCTCCTTTATGTTCCTTTTGTACATGATTGGAATCAAGTCTATTTCGTTAAGAAATTGGTTTCTCTTCTTCTTTATGTTCTTTTGTACATTGATTGGAATCAAGTCTTATTCCAAAGGAATTGGTTTCTCATTCTCCTTTATGTTCTTTTGCAATTGATTGGAATCAAGTCTTATTCCAAGGAATTGGTTTCTCTTTCTCCTTTATGTTCCTTTTGCAATTGATTGGAATCAAGTCTTATTCCAAAGGAATTGGTTTCTCTTTCTTTTTATGTTCTTTTGCCATTGATTGGAATCAAGTCTTATTCCAAAGGAATTGGTTTCTCATTCTCTTTATGTTCTTTTGTACATTGATTGGAATCAAGTCTTAAAAGGAATTGGTTTCTCTTTCTCCTTTATGTTCTTTTGTGCCATTGATTGGAATCAAGTCTTATTCCAAACGGAATTGGTTTCTCATTGTCCTTTATGTACTTTTTGCAATTGATTGGAATCAAGTCTTATTCCAAAGGAATTGGTTTCTCTTTCTTCTTTATGTTCTTTTGCAATTGATTGGAATCAAGTCTTATTCCAAAGGAATTGGTTTCTCATTCTCTTTATGTTCTTTTGGCCATTGATTGGAATCAAGTCTTATTCCAAAGGAATTGGTTTCTCTTTCTCCTTTATGTTCTTTTGCCATTGATTGGAATCAAGTCTTATTCCAAAGGAATTGGTTTCTCATTCTCTTTTATGTTCTTTTGCAATTGATTGGAATCAAGTCTTTATCCTTAAAGGAATTGGTTTCTCATTCTTCTTTATGTTCTTTTGCCATTGATTGGAATCAAGTCTTATTCCAAAGGAATTGGTTTCTCATTTCCTTTATGTTCCTTTGCAATTGATTGGAATCAAGTCTTATCCAAAGGAATTGGTTTCTCTTTCTTTTTATGTTCTTTGGCCATTGATTGGAATCAAGTCTTATTCCAAAGGAATTGGTTTCTCATTTCCTTTATGTTCTTTTGCCATTGATTGGAATCAAGTCTTATTCCAAAAGAATTGGTTTCTCATCTTCTTTATGTTCTTTTGCCATTGATTGGAATCAAGTCTTATTCCAAAGGAATTGGTTTCTAATGCTCCTTGAACTTCCTTTTGCCATTGATTGGAATCAAGTCTTATTCCAAAAGGAATTGGTTTCTCTTTCTCCTTTATGTTCTTTTGCAATTGATTGGAATCAAGTCTTATTCCAAAGGAATTGGTTTCTCATTCTCCTTTATGTTCTTTTTGCATTGATTGGAATCAAGTCTTATTCTTAAGAATTGGTTTCTCATTCTTCTTTATGTTCTTTTGGCCATGATTGGAATCAAGTCTTATTCCAAAGGAATTGGTTTCTCATTCTTCTTTATGTTCCTTTTGCAATTGATTGGAATCAAGTCTTATTCCAAAAGGAATTGGTTTCTCTTTCTTCTTTATGTTCTTTTGCCATTGATTGGAATCAAGTCTTATTCCAAAGAATTGGTTTCTCTTTCTTCTTTATGTTCTTTTGCCATTGATTGGAATCAAGTCTTATTCCAAAGGAATTGGTTTCTCTTTCTTTTTATGTTCCTTTTGGCCATTGATTGGAATCAAGTCTTATTCAAAAGGAATTGGTTTCTCATTTCTCCTTTATGTTTCTTTTGTACATTGATTGGAATCAAGTCTTATTCATTAAGGAATTGGTTTCTCTTTCTCTTTATGTTCTTTTGCCATTGATTGGAATCAAGTCTTATTCCAAAAGGAATTGGTTTCTCATTCTCCTTTATGTTCTTTTGCCATTGATTGGAATCAAGTCTTATCCTTAAGGAATTGGTTTCTCATTTCTTTATGTTCTTTTGGCCATTGATTGGAATCAAGTCTTATTCCAAAGGAATTGGTTTCTCATTCCTTTATGTTCCTTTTGCATTGATTGGAATCAAGTCTTATTCCAAAGGA
Organism: Pterocarpus macrocarpus; assembly: GCA_031439585.1. NCBI lineage: Eukaryota > Viridiplantae > Streptophyta > Magnoliopsida > Fabales > Fabaceae > Pterocarpus > Pterocarpus macrocarpus. The sequence goes on from JAVHNN010000377.1 coordinate 3,106, forward strand.
ATTGGTTTCTCTTTCTTCTTTATGTTCTTTTGCCATTGATTGGAATCAAGTCTTATTCCAAAGGAATTGGTTTCTCATTCTCCTTTATGTTCTTTTGCCATTGATTGGAATCAAGTCTTATTCCAAAGGAATTGGTTTCTCATTCTTCTTTATGTTCTTTTGGCCATTGATTGGAATCAAGTCTTATTCCAAAGAAATTGGTTTCTCATTCTTCTTTATGTTCTTTTGCCATTGATTGGAATCAAGTCTTATTCCAAAGGAATTGGTTTCTCATTTCTTTATGTTCCTTTTGCAATTGATTGGAATCAAGTCTTTATTCCAAAGAAATTGGTTTCTCTTTCTTCTTTTGTTCTTTTGCCATTGATTGGAATCAAGTCTTATTCCAAAGGAATTGGTTTCTCTTCTCCTTTATGTTCCTTTTGCAATTGATTGGAATCAAGTCTTATTCCAAAAGGAATTGGTTTCTCATTCTCCTTTATGTTCTTTTGTACATTGATTGGAATCAAGTCTTATTCCAAAGAAATTGGTTTCTCTTTCTTTTATGTTCTTTTGGCCATTGATTGGAATCAAGTCTTATTCCAAAGGAATTGGTTTCTCATTCTCCTTTATGTTCCTTTTGCACATTGATTGGAATCAAGTCTTATTCGTTAAGAATTGGTTTCTCTTTCTTCTTTATGTTCTTTTGGCCATTGATTGGAATCAAGTCTTATTCCAAAGGAATTGGTTTTCATTCTCCTTTATGTTCTTTTGCAATTGATTGGAATCAAGTCTTATTCCAAAAGGAATTGGTTTCTCATTCTCCTTTATGTTCTTTTGTACATTGATTGGAATCAAGTCTTTATCCTTAAGAATTGGTTTCTCTTTCTTTTGGTTCTTTTGGCCATTGATTGGAATCAAGTCTTATTCCAAAAAGGTTTCTCATTCTCCTTTATGTTCCTTTTGTACATTGATTGGAATCAAGTCTTATTCTTAAGGAATTGGTTTCTCTTTCTTCTTTTATGTTCTTTTGGCATTGATTGGAATCAAGTCTTATTCCAAAAGGAATTGGTTTCTCATTCTCCTTTATGTTCTTTTGCAATTGATTGGAATCAAGTCTTTATCCTTAAGGAATTGGTTTCTCTTCTTCTTTATGTTCTTTTGGCCATTGATTGGAATCAAGTCTTATTCCAAAGGAATTGGTTTCTCTTCTTTTTATGTTCCTTTTGCATTGATTGGAATCAAGTCTTATTCCAAAGGAATTGGTTTCTCATTCTCCTTTATGTTCCTTTTTGCAATTGATTGGAATCAAGTCTTATCCTTAAAAATTGGTTTCTCTTTCTTCTTTATGTTCCTTTTGCCATTGATTGGAATCAAGTCTTATATCCAAGGAATTGGTTTCTCATTCTTCTTTATGTTCCTTTTGCAATTGATTGGAATCAAGTCTTATCCAAAGGAATTGGTTTCTCTTTCTTCTTTATGTTCTTTTGGCCATTGATTGGAATCAAGTCTTATTCCAAAGGAATTGGTTTCTCATTCTCTTTATGTTCTTTTGCACATTGATTGGAATCAAGTCTTATCCAAAGGAATTGGTTTCTCATTCTTTTTTATGTTCTTTTGCCATTGATTGGAATCAAGTCTTATTCCAAAAGGAATTGGTTTCTCATTCTCCTTTATGTTCTTTTGCCATTGATTGGAATCAAGTCTTATTCCAAAGGAATTGGTTTCTCATTCTTCTTTAGTTCTTTTGGCCATTGATTGGAATCAAGTCTTATTCCAAAGGAATTGGTTTCTCATTCTCCTTTATGTTCCTTTTGTACATTGATTGGAATCAAGTCTTATTCTTAAGAATTGGTTTCTCTTTCTTTTATGTTCTTTTGCCATTGATTGGAATCAAGTCTTATTCCAAAGGGAATTGGTTTCTCATTCTCCTTTATGTTCCTTTTGCAATTGATTGGAAGCAAGTCGTAATACTTAAGGAATTGGTTTCTCTTTATTCTTTATGTTCTTTTGGCCAATGATTGGAATCAAGTCTTATTCCAAATGGAATTGGTTTCTCATTCTCTTTTATGTTTTTTGCATTGATTGGAATCAAGTCTTATTCCAAAAGGAATTGGTTTCTCATTCTCTTTATGTTCTTTTGTACATTGATTGGAATCAAGTCTTATTCTTAAGGAATTGGTTTCTCTTTCTTCTTTTGTTCTTTTGCCATTGATTGGAATCAAGTCTTATTCCAAAAGGAATTGGTTTCTCATTCTCCTTTATGTTCCTTTTGCAATTGATTGGAATCAAGTCTTTATCCTTAAGGAATTGGTTTCTCTTTCTTTATGTTCTTTTGGCCATTGATTGGAATCAAGTCTTATTCCAAAGGAATTGGTTTCTCATTCTCTTTATGTTCTTTTGCACATTGATTGGAATCAAGTCTTATTCCAAAAGGAATTGGTTTCTCATTTCTTTATGTTCCTTTTGTACCATTGATTGGAATCAAGTCTTATTCCAAAGGAATTGGTTTCTCATTCTCTTTATGTTCCTTTTGCAATTGATTGGAATCAAGTCTTATCCAAAAGGAATTGGTTTCTCATTCTTCTTTATGTTCCTTTTGCACATTGATTGGAATCAAGTCTTATTCCAAAAGGAATTGGTTTCTCATTCTCCTTTATGTTCTTTTTGCCATTGATTGGAATCAAGTCTTTATTCCAAAAGGAATTGGTTTCTCTTTCTTTTTATGTTCTTTTGGCCATTGATTGGAATCAAGTCTTATTCCAAAAGGAATTGGTTTCTCATTCTCCTTTATGTTCTTTTGCCATTGATTGGAATCAAGTCTTATCCTTAAGGAATTGGTTTCTCTTTCTTCTTTATGTTCTTTTGGCCATTGATTGGAATCAAGTCTTATTCCAAAGGAATTGGTTTCTCATTCTCCTTTATGTTCCTTTTGCAATTGATTGGAATCAAGTCTTATCCTTAAGGAATTGGTTTCTCTTTCTTCTTTATGTTCTTTTGACATTGATTGGAATCAAGTCTTATTCCAAAGAATTGGTTTCTCATTCTTCTTTATGTTCTTTTGCCATTGATTGGAATCAAGTCTTATTCCAAAGGAATTGGTTTCTCATTCTCCTTTATGTTCCTTTTGCCATTGATTGGAATCAAGTCTTATTCCAAAAGAATTGGTTTCTCTTTCTTCTTTATGTTCTTTTGGCCATTGATTGGAATCAAGTCTTATTCCAAAGGAATTGGTTTTTCTCTTCTTTATGTTCCTTTTGCCATTGATTGGAATCAAGTCTTATTCCAAAGGAATTGGTTTCTCATTCTCTTTTATGTTCCTTTTGCAATTGATTGGAATCAAGTCTTATTCCTTAAGCAATTGGTTTCTCTTTCTTCTTTTATGTTCTTTTGGCCATTGATTGGAATCAAGTCTTATTCCAAAGGAATTGGTTTCTCATTCTCCTTTATGTTCTTTTGCCATTGATTGGAATCAAGTCTTATTCCAAAAGGAATTGGTTTCTCATTCTTTATGTTCCTTTTGCCATTGATTGGAATCAAGTCTTATTCCAAAAGGAATTGGTTTCTCATTCTTCTTTATGTTCTTTTGCAATTGATTGGAATCAAGTCTTTATTCCAAAGGAATTGGTTTCTCTTTCTTCTTTATGTTCTTTTGGCCATTGATTGGAATCAAGTCTTATTCCAAAGGAATTGGTTTCTCATTCATTCTTTTATGTTCTTTTGCAATTGATTGGAATCAAGTCTTATTCCAAAGGAATTGGTTTCTCTTTCTCCTTTATGTTCTTTTGCCATTGATTGGAATCAAGTCTTATCCTTAAGAGGAATTGGTTTCTCTCTTCTTTATGTTCTTTTGGCCATTGATTGGAATCAAGTCTTATTCCAAAGGAATTGGTTTCTCATTCTTTATGTTCCTTTTGCAATTGATTGGAATCAAGTCTTATTCCAAAGGAATTGGTTTCTCATTCTTCTTTATGTTCTTTGCAATTGATTGGAATCAAGTCTTTATCCTTAAGGAATTGGTTTCTCTTTCTCTTTATGTTCTTTTGCCATTGATTGGAATCAAGTCTTATTCCAAAAGGAATTGGTTTCTCATTCTTCTTTATGTTCCTTTTGCATTGATTGGAATCAAGTCTTATTCCAAAAGGAATTGGTTTCTCATTCTTCTTTATGTTCTTTTGGCCATTGATTGGAAACAAGTCTTATTCCAAAGGAATTGGTTTCTCATTCTCTTTATGTTCTTTTGCATTGATTGGAATCAAGTCTTATTCCAAAAGAATTGGTTTCTCTTTCTTCTTTATGTTCCTTTTGCCATTGATTGGAATCAAGTCTTATTCCAAAGGAATTGGTTTCTCATTCTCCTTTATGTTCTTTTGTACATTGATTGGAATCAAGTCTTTATTCCTTAAGGAATTGGTTTCTCTTTCTTCTTTTATGTTCTTTTGGCCATTGATTGGAATCAAGTCTTATTCCAAAGGAATTGGTTTCTCATTCTTCTTTATGTTCCTTTTGCCATTGATTGGAATCAAGTCTTTATTCCAAAAGGAATTGGTTTCTCTTTCTCTTTATGTTCCTTTTGCCATTGATTGGAATCAAGTCTTATTCCAAAGGAATTGGTTTCTCATTCTCTTTATGTTCCTTTTGCCATTGATTGGAATCAAGTCTTTATCCAAAGGAATTGGTTTCTCTTTCTTCTTTATGTTCTTTTGGCCATTGATTGGAATCAAGTCTTATTCCAAAGGAATTGGTTTCTCATTCTCCTTTATGTTCCTTTTGCAATTGATTGGAATCAAGTCTTTATCCAAAAGGAATTGGTTTCTCTTTCTTCTTTATGTTCTTTTGGCCATTGATTGGAATCAAGTCTTATTCCAAAAGAATTGGTTTCTCATTCTCCTTTATGTTCCTTTGCAATTGATTGGAATCAAGTCTTATTCAAAGGAATTGGTTTCTCTTTCTCCTTTATGTTCTTTTGGCATTGATTGGAATCAAGTCTTATTCCAAAGGAATTGGTTTCTCTTTCTTCTTTATGTTCCTTTTGCATTGATTGGAATCAAGTCTTATTCCAAAAGAATTGGTTTCTCTTTCTCCTTTATGTTCTTTTGTACATTGATTGGAATCAAGTCTTATTCCAAAAGGAATTGGTTTCTCATTTCTTTATGTTCTTTTGACCATTGATTGGAATCAAGTCTTATTCCAAAAGGAATTGGTTTCTCATTCTCTTTTATGTTCCTTTTGCAATTGATTGGAAGCAAGTCTTATTCCATAAGGAATTGGTTTCTCATTTCCTTTATGTTCCTTTTGCACATTGATTGGAATCAAGTCTTATCCAAAAGAATTGGTTTCTCTTTCTTTTTATGTTCTTTTGGCCATTGATTGGAATCAAGTCTTATTCCAAAAGGAATTGGTTTCTCATTCTCCTTTTATGTTCCTTTTGCCATTGATTGGAATCAAGTCTTATTCCAAAGGAATTGGTTTCTCTTTCTTTATGTTCTTTTGCCATTGATTGGAATCAAGTCTTATTCCAAAAGGAATTGGTTTCTCATTCCTTTATGTTCCTTTGCAATTGATTGGAATCAAGTCTTATCCTTAAGGAATTGGTTTCTCTTTCTTCTTTATGTTCCTTTTGCCATTGATTGGAATCAAGTCTTATTCCAAGGAATTGGTTTCTCATTCTTCTTTATGTTCTTTTGCCATTGATTGGAATCAAGTCTTATTCCAAAAGGAATTGGTTTCTCTTCCTTTATGTTCCTTTTGTACATTGATTGGAATCAAGTCTTATTCCAAGGAATTGGTTTCTCTTTCTTCTTTATGTTCTTTTGCATTGATTGGAATCAAGTCTTATTCAAAAGGAATTGGTTTCTCTTTCTCTTTATGTTCTTTTGCATTGATTGGAATCAAGTCTTATTCCAAAAGGAATTGGTTTCTCATTTCTTTATTTTCTTTTGCAATTGATTGGAATCAAGTCTTATTCCAAAAGGAATTGGTTTCTCTTTCTTCTTTATGTTCTTTTGGCCATTGATTGGAATCAAGTCTTATTCCAAAGAATTGGTTTCTCATTCTCCTTTATGTTCCTTTGTACATTGATTGGAATCAAGTCTTTATCCTTAAGGAATTGGTTTCTCTTTCTTCTTTATGTTCTTTTGGCCATTGATTGGAATCAAGTCTTATTCCAAAGGAATTGGTTTCTCATTTCCTTTATGTTCCTTTTGCAATTGATTGGAATCAAGTCTTATTCCAAAGAATTGGTTTCTCTTTCCTTTATGTTCTTTGCCATTGATTGGAATCAAGTCTTATTCCAAAGGAATTGGTTTCTCATTCTTTTTATGTTCTTTTGCATTGATTGGAATCAAGTCTTATTCAAAGGAATTGGTTTCTCATTCTCCTTTATGTTCCTTTTTGCATTGATTGGAATCAAGTCTTATCCAAAGGAATTGGTTTCGCATTCTCCTTTATGTTGCTTTTTCAATAGATTAGAAGCATGTCTTATTCCAAAAGGAATTGGTTTCTCTTTCTCCTTTATGTTCCTTTTGCAATTGATTGTAAGCAAGTCTTCTTCCAAATGGAATTGGTTTCTCATTCTCCTTTATGTTCCATTTGCAATTGATTGGAATCAAGTCTTATCCAAAAGGAATTGGTTTCTCTTTTCTTTTTTATGTTCTTTTGGCCATTGATTGGAATCAAGTCTTATTCCAAAGGAATTGGTTTCTCATTCTCCTTTATGTTCTTTTGTACATTGATTGGAATCAAGTCTTATCCAAAAGGAATTGGTTTCTCTTTCTTCTTTATGTTCTTTTGGCCATTGATTGGAATCAAGTCTTATTCCAAAGGAATTGGTTTCTCATTCTCCTTTATGTTCCATTTGCAATTGATTGGAATCAAGTCTTTATCCTTAAGGAATTGGTTTCTCTTTCTTCTTTATGTTCTTTTTGCCATTTAATGGAATCAAGTCTTATTCCAAAGGAATTGGTTTCTCATTCTTCTTTATGTTCTTTTGCATTGATTGGAATCAAGTCTTATTCCAAAGGAATTGGTTTCTCATTCTCCTTTTATGTTCCTTTTGTACATTGATTGGAATCAAGTCTTAATCCTTAAGGAATTGGTTTCTCTTTCTTCTTTTGTTCTTTGCCATTGATTGGAATCAAGTCTTATTCCAAAAGGAATTGGTTTCTCTTTCTCCTTTATGTTCTTTTGCATTGATTGGAATCAAGTCTTATTCCAATGGAATTGGTTTCTCATTCTTTTATGTTCCTTGTGCAATTGATTGGAATCAAGTCTTTATCCTTAAGGAATTGGTTTCTCTTTCTTTTTATGTTCTTTTGGCCATTGATTGGAATCAAGTCTTATTCAAAAGGAATTGGTTTCTCATTCTCCTTTATGTTCCTTTTGTACATTGATTGGAATCAAGTCTTTATTCCTTAAGGAATTGGTTTCTCTTTCTTCTTTATGTTCTTTTGCCATTGATTGGAATCAAGTCTTATTCCAAGGAATTGGTTTTCTCATTCTCCTTTATGTTCCTTTGCAATTGATTGGAATCAAGTCTTATCCTTAAGGAATTGGTTTCTCATTCTTCTTTATGTTCTTTTGGCCATTGATTGGAATCAAGTCTTATTCCAAAGAATTGGTTTCTCATTTCCTTTATGTTCCTTTTGCATTGATTGGAATCAAGTCTTTATCCTTAAGAAATTGGTTTCTCTTTCTTTTTTATGTTCTTTTGGCCATTGATTGGAATCAAGTCTTATTCCAAATGGAATTGGTTTCTCATTCTCTTTTATGTTCCTTTTGCAATTGATTGGAATCAAGTCTTTATCCAAAGGAATTGGTTTCTCTTTCTTCTTTATGTTCTTTTGGCCATTGATTGGAATCAAGTCTTATTCCAAAGAATTGGTTTCTCATTTCCTTTATGTTCCTTTGCATTGATTGGAATCAAGTCTTATTCCAAAGAATTGGTTTCTCATTCTTCTTTATGTTCTTTTGTACATTGATTGGAATCAAGTCTTATTCCAAGAATTGGTTTCTCTTTCTTCTTTTTTTATGTTCTTTTGCAATTGATTGGAATCAAGTCTTATTCCAAAGGAATTGGTTTCTCATTCTCCTTTATGTTCCTTTGCAATTGATTGGAATCAAGTCTTTATCCTTAAGGAATTGGTTTCTCTTTCTTTTTATGTTCTTTTGGCCATTGATTGGAATCAAGTCTTATTCCAAAAGGAATTGGTTTCTCATTCTCCTTTATGTTCCTTTTGTACATGATTGGAATCAAGTATTATCTTTAAGAAATTGGTTTCTCTTTCTCTTTTGGTTCTTTTGGCCATTGATTGGAATCAAGTCTTATTCCAAAGGAATTGGTTTCTCATTCTCCTTTATGTTCCATTTGCAATTGATTGGAATCAAGTCTTTATTCCAAAGGAATTGGTTTCTCTTTCTTCTTTATGTTCTTTTGCCATTGATTGGAATCAAGTCTTTATCCAAGGAATTGGTTTCTCTTTCTTTTATGTTCTTTTGCCATTGATTGGAATCAAGTCTTATTCCAAAAGGAATTGGTTTCTCATTCTCTTTATGTTCCTTTGTGCATTGATTGGAATCAAGTCTTATTCGTTAAATTGGTTTCTCTTTCTTCTTTTGGTTCTTTTGCCATTGATTGGAATCAAGTCTTATTCAAAGGAATTGGTTCTCATTCTCCTTTTATGTTCCTTTTGCAATTGATTGGAATCAAGTCTTATTCCAAAGGAATTGGTTTCTCATTCTTCTTTATGTTCCTTTTGCCATTGATTGGAATCAAGTCTTTATCCTTAAGGAATTGGTTTCTCTTTCTTCTTTATGTTCTTTTGCTTGATTGGAATCAAGTCTTATTCAAAGGAATTGGTTTCTCATTCTTCTTTATGTTCCTTTTGTACATTGATTGGAATCAAGTCTTATTCCTTAAGAAATTGGTTCTCTTTCTTCTTTTATGTTCTTTTGGCCATTGATTGGAATCAAGTCTTATTCCAAAGGAATTGGTTTCTCATTCTCTTTATGTTCCTTTTGCAATTGATTGGAATCAAGTCTTATTCCTTAAGGAATTGGTTTCTCTTCTCTTTATGTTCTTTTGGCATTGATTGGAATCAAGTCTTATTCCAAAGGAATTGGTTTCTCATTCTCCTTTATGTTCCTTTTGCCATTGATTGGAATCAAGTCTTATCCAAAAGGAATTGGTTTCTCTTTCTCCTTTATGTTCTTTTGGCCATTGATTGGAATCAAGTCTTATTCCAAAGGAATGGTTTCTCATTCTCTTTATGTTCTTTTGCAATTGATTGGAATCAAGTCTTTTATCCTTAAGGAATTGGTTTCTCTTTCTTCTTTATGTTCTTTTGCCATTGATTGGAATCAAGTCTTATTCCAAAGGAATTGGTTTCTCATTCCTTTATGTTCCTTTGCATTGATTGGAATCAAGTCTTATTCCAAGGAATTGGTTTCTCTTTCTTTTATGTTCTTTTGCCATTGATTGGAATCAAGTCTTATTCCAAAAGGAATTGGTTTCTTTCTCCTTTATGTTCCTTTTGCCATTGATTGGAATCAAGTCTTATTCCTTAAGGAATTGGTTTCTCATTCTCTTTTTGTTCTTTGGCAATTGATTGGAATCAAGTCTTATTCCAAAGGAATTGGTTTCTCATTCTCTTTTATGTTCTTTGCCATTGATTGGAATCAAGTCTTATTCCAAAGGAATTGGTTTCTCATTCTTCTTTATGTTCCTTTTGCCATTGATTGGAATCAAGTCTTATTCCAAAAATTGGTTTCTCTTTCCTTTATGTTCTTTTGGCCATTGATTGGAATCAAGTCTTATTCAAAGGAATTGGTTTCTCTTTCTCCTTTATGTTCCTTTTGCATTGATTGGAATCAAGTCTTTATTCCTTAAGGAATTGGTTTCTCTCTTCTTTATGTTCTTTTGCAATTGATTGGAATCAAGTCTTATTCCAAAGGAATTGGTTTCTCATTCTCTTTATGTTCCTTTTGCAATTGATTGGAATCAACTCTTATTCCAAAGGGAATTGGTTTCTCATTCTCCTTTATGCTCCTTTTGCATTTGATTGGAATCAAGTCTTTATCCAAAAGGAATTGGTTTCTCTTTCTTCTTTATGTTCTTTTGGCCATTGATTGGAATCAAGTCTTATTCCAAAGGAATTGGTTTCTCTTTCTCTTTATGTTCTTTTGCCATTGATTGGAATCAAGTCTTATTCCAAAGGAATTGGTTTCTCATTCTCTTTATGTTCCTTTGCAATTGATTGGAATCAAGTCTTTATCCTTAAGGAATTGGTTTCTCTTTCTTCTTTATGTTCTTTTGGCAATTGATTGGAATCAAGTCTTATTCCAAAAGAATTGGTTTCTTTCTCTCTTTTATGTTCTTTTTGCATTGATTGGAATCAAGTCTTATCCAAAAGGAATTGGTTTCTCATTCTCCTTTATGTTCTTTTTGCCATTGATTGGAATCAAGTCTTATCCAAAGGAATTGGTTTCTCATTCTCTTTATGTTCCTTTTGCCATTGATTGGAATCAAGTCTTATCAAAAGGAATTGGTTTCTCTTCTTCTTTATGTTCTTTTTGCATTGATTGGAATCAAGTCTTATTCCAAAAGAATTGGTTTCTCATTCTCCTTTATGTTCCTTTGCAATTGATTGGAATCAAGTCTTATTCCTTAAGGAATTGGTTTCTCATTTCTTTTATGTTCTTTTGGCATTGATTGGAATCAAGTCTTATTCCAAAGGAATTGGTTTCTCTTCTCCTTTATGTTCCTTTGTACATTGATTGGAATCAAGTCTTTATCCTTAAGAATTGGTTTCTCATTCTCTTTATGTTCTTTTGGCATTGATTGGAATCAAGTCTTATTCCAAAAGAATTGGTTTCTCTTCTCTTTATGTTCCTTTTGCCATTGATTGGAATCAAGTCTTATTCCAAAATTGGTTCTCATTCTTCTTTATGTTCCTTTTGGCCATTGATTGGAATCAAGTCTTATCCAAAGGAATTGGTTTCTCTTTCTTCTTTTGTTCTTTTGCCATTGATTGGAATCAAGTCTTATTCCAAAGGAATTGGTTTCTCATTCTCCTTTTATGTTCCTTTTGCACATTGATTGGAATCAAGTCTATTTCCTTAAGAATTGGTTTCTCTTTCTTCTTTTATGTTCTTTTGACCATTGATTGGAATCAAGTCTTATTCCAAAGGAATTGGTTTCTCATTCTCATTTATGTTCCATTTGCAATTGATTGGAATCAAGTCTTATTCCAAAGGGAATTGGTTTCTCATTCTCCTTTATGTTCCATTTGCAATTGATTGGAATCAAGTCTTATTCCTTAAGGAATTGGTTTCTCATTTCTTTATGTTCTTTTGCCATTGATTGGAATCAAGTCTTATTCCAAAAGGAATTGGTTTCTCATTCTCCTTTATGTTCTTTTGTACATGATTAGAATCAAGTCTTATTCCAAAGAATTGGTTTCTCATTCTTCTTTATGTTCCTTTTGCCATTGATTGGAATCAAGTCTTATTCCAAAAGGAATTGGTTTCTCATTCTCTTTTATGTTCTTTTGCAATTGATTGGAATCAAGTCTTATTCCAAAGGAATTGGTTTCTCATTCTCCTTTATGTTCCTTTTGGCCATTGATTGGAATCAAGTCTTATTTAAAGGAATTGGTTTCTCATTCTTCTTTATGTTCTTTTGGCCATTGATTGGAATCAAGTCTTATTCCAAAAGGAATTGGTTTCTCATTCTCCTTTATGTTCCTTTTGCACATTGATTGGAATCAAGTCTTTATCCTTAAGAATTGGTTTCTCTTTCTTCTTTATGTTCTTTTGGCCATTGATTGGAATCAAGTCTTATTCCAAAGGAATTGGTTTCTCATTCTCCTTTATGTTCCTTTTGCAATTGATTGGAATCAAGTCTTATTCCAAAGAATTGGTTTCTCATTCTCCTTTATGTTCCTTTTGCCATTGATTGGAATCAAGTCTTTTCCTTAAGGAATTGGTTTCTCTTTCTTCTTTTGTTCTTTTGCCATTGATTGGAATCAAGTCTTATTCCAAAAGGAATTGGTTTCTCATTCTCCTTTATGTTCTTTTGCATTGATTGGAATCAAGTCTTATTCCAAAAGGAATTGGTTTCTCATTCTCTTTATGTTCCTTTTGCCATTGATTGGAATCAAGTCTTATCCAAAAGGAATTGGTTTCTCATTCTCTTTACGTTCTTTTGGCCATTGATTGGAATCAAGTCTTATTCCAAAAGGAATTGGTTTCTCATTCTTCTTTATGTTCTTTTGCCATTGATTGGAATCAAGTCTTTATCCAAAAGGAATTGGTTTCTCTTTCTTCTTATGTTCTTTTGCCATTGATTGGAATCAAGTCTTATTCCAAAGGAATTGGTTTCTCATTTCTCCTTTATGTTCCTTTTGTACATTGATTGGAATCAAGTCTTATCCTTAAGAAATTGGTTTCTCTTTCTTCTTTATGTTCTTTTGGCCATTGATTGGAATCAAGTCTTATTCCAAAAATTGGTTTCTCATTCTCCTTTATGTTCCATTTGCAATTGATTGGAATCAAGTCTTCTTATTCCTTAAGGAATTGGTTTCTCTTTCCTTTATGTTCTTTTGCCATTGATTGGAATCAAGTCTTTATTCAAAAGGAATTGGTTTCTCATTCTCCTTTATGTTCTTTTGCATTGATTGGAATCAAGTCTTTATCCAAAAGAATTGGTTTCTCATTCTTCTTTATGTTCTTTTGTACATTGATTAGAATCAAGTCTTATTCCAAAGAAATTGGTTTCTCTTTCTCTTTATGTTCTTTTGACCATTGATTGGAATCAAGTCTTATTCCAAAAGGAATTGGTTTCTCATTCTCTTTATGTTCCATTTGCCATTGATTGGAATCAAGTCTTATTCCAAAAGGAATTGGTTCTCATTCTCTTTATGTTCCTTTGCAATTGATTGGAATCAAGTCTTTATCCTTAAGGAATTGGTTTCTCTTTCTTCTTTATGTTCTTTTGGCCATTGATTGGAATCAAGTCTTATTCCAAAGGAATTGGTTTCTCATTCTCCTTTATGTTCCTTTTGTACATTGATTGGAATCAAGTCTTTATCCTTAAGAAATTGGTTTCTCTTTCTTTTTTCGGTTCTTTTGGCCATTGATTGGAATCAAGTCTTATTCCAAAAGGAATTGGTTTCTCATTCTCCTTTATGTTCCATTTGCAATTGATTGGAATCAAGTCTTTATCCTTAAGCAATTGGCTTCTCTTTCTTCTTTATGTTCTTTTGCAATTGATTGGAATCAAGTCTTATCCCAAAGGAATTGGTTTCTCATTCTCCTTTATGTTCTTTTTGCATTGATTGGAATCAAGTCTTATTCCAAAAGGAATTGGGTTTCTCATTCCTTTATGCTCCTTTTGTACATGATTGGAATCAAGTCTTCATCGTTAAAATTGGTTTCTCTTTCTTCTTTTGTTCTTTTTGGAATTGATTGGAATCAAGTCTTATTCCAAAAGGAATTGGTTTCTCATTCTCCTTTATGTTCCATTTGCAATTGATTGGACTCAAGTCTTATCCAAAGGAATTGGTTTCTCTTTCTTCTTTATGTTCTTTTGGCCATTGATTGGAATCAAGTCTTATTCCAAAGGAATTGGTTTCTCTTCCTTTATGTTCCTTTGGCCATTGATTGGAATCAAGTCTTATTCCAAAAGGAATTGTTTCTCATTCTCCTTTATGTTCCTTTTGTACATGATTAGAATCAAGTATTATCGTTAGAATTGGTTTCTCTTTCTTCTTTTGGTTCTTTTGACCTTTGATTGGAATCAAGTCTTATTCCAAAAGGAATGGTTTCTCATTCTCCTTTATGTTCTTTTGCAATTGATTGGAATCAAGTCTTTATCCCAAGCAATTGGTTCTCTTTCTTCTTTATGTTCTTTTGCATTGATTGGAATCAAGTCTTATTCCAAAGGAATTGGTTTCTCATTTTTTATGTTCTTTTGCCATTGATTGGAATCAAGTCTTATTCCAAAAGAATTGGTTTCTCATTCTCTTTATGTTCCTTTTTGTACATGATTGGAATCAAGTCTTATTCCAAAAGAATTGGTTTCTCATTCTTTCTTTTGTTCTTTTGCCATTGATTGGAATCAAAGTCTTTATTCAAAAGGAATGGTTTCTCATTCTCCTTTATGTTTCCATTTGCAATTGATTGGAATCAAGTCTTATTCCAAGGAATTGGTTTCTCATTCTCTTTATGTTCTTTTGCCATTGATTGGAATCAAGTCTTTATCCAAAGGAATTGGTTTCTCTTTCTTTTTATGTTCTTTGCCATTGATTGGAATCAAAGTCTTATTCCAAAGAATTGGTTTCTCATTCTCCTTTATGTTCCTTTTGTACATGATTGGAATCAAAGTCTTATTCGTTAAGAAATTGGTTTCTCATTCTTCTTTTGTTCTTTTGGCCATTGATTGGAATCAAGTCTTATCCAAAAGGAATTGGTTTCTCATTCTCTTTATGTTCCATTTGCAATTGATTAGAATCATGTCTTTAATCCTTATGTAGCCTCGTTTTTTCTTCTCTTTCTTCTTTAAGTTCCTTTTAGCCGTTGATTAGAGAATCAAGTCTTATTAGAATGGAATTTGGTTCTCTTTGTGAATTATGTTCCTTGTGCGATTGATTGGAATCATGTCTTTATCCTTAAGCAATTGGTTTCTCTTTCTTTTAAGTTCTTTTGGCCATTGATTGGAATCCAAGTCTTCTAATGAAGAATTGGTTTCTCATTCTCCTTTATGTTCCTTTTGCACATGATTAGATTCAAGTATTAATCGTTAACAAATTGGTTTCTTTTTCTTCTTTTAGTTCCTTTTGACCATTGATAGGAATCAAAGTAACTTATTCCAAAAGGAATTGGTTTCTCATTTTCCTTTATGTTCCATTTGCGATTGATTGGAATCATGACTTTATCCTTAAACAATTGAAAACTATCTTGTTCTTTAAGTTCTTTTGGCCATTGATTGGAATCAAGTCTTATTCAACGAAAGGAATTGGTTTCTCCATTCTCCTTTATGTTCCATTTTGCAATTGATTGGAATCAAGTACTTGCCCTTAACAATTGTCTTCTCTTTCTTCTTTAAGTTCTTTTTGCCATTGATTGGAATCAGGTCTTGTTCCAAAGAAGGTGGTTTTCTCATTCTCCTTTATGTTCCTTTTGCAATATGATTAGAAACGAAATGATGATCGTTAAAGGTGGTTTCTCTTTCTTCTTTTGGTTCTTTGGCATTGATTGGAATCAAGTCTTATTCCAAAAGGAATTGGTTTCTCATTCTTTTTATGTTCCTTTGACCATTGATTGGAATCAAGTCTTATTCAAAGGAACGGTTTCTCATTCCTTATCGCTGTGTTCCGTTTCACAGTTAGTTGGAATCAAATGCATTCGCGTGAATTAGTTTCTCATTTACCGTTGTGTTCCTTGTGCAATTGATTGGGATCAAGTCTTTGTCGTAGCGATTGGTTTATAACTTTCTGTTTTTAAGTTCATTTGGCCATTGATTGGAATCAAGTCTTATTCCAAGGAATTGGTTTCTCATTCTCCTTTATGCTCCTTTTGTACATGATTAGAATCAAGTAATGTAGTTAGAAATTGGTTTCTCTTTCTTCTTTATGTTCTTTTGGCCATTGATTGGGAATCAAGTCTTATTCAAAAAGAATTAGTTTCTCAATCTCCTTTATGTTCCATTGCAATTGATTGGAATCAAGTCTTTATCCTTAAGCAATTGGCTTCTCTTTCTTCTTTAAGTTCTTTTTGGCCATCGATTAGGATCAAGTCTTTATTCCGAATGGAGATTGGTTTCTCAAATGGTATTTATGTTCCATATGCAGTTGATTGGAATCAAGTC
The DNA here is from genome assembly GCA_031439585.1 of Pterocarpus macrocarpus. Taxonomy (NCBI): domain Eukaryota; kingdom Viridiplantae; phylum Streptophyta; class Magnoliopsida; order Fabales; family Fabaceae; genus Pterocarpus; species Pterocarpus macrocarpus. The sequence continues at coordinate 18,947 of JAVHNN010000377.1, forward strand.
GTTATTCAAAGGAATTGGTTTCTCATTCCCCTTGTATTTCCTTTTGTACATTGATTAGAATCAAGTATTAATCCATTAAGAAATTAGTTTTCTCTTTTTTCTTTTGGTTCTTTTGACCATTGATTGGAATCAAGTCTTATTCCAAAGGGTGGTTTTCTCATCTCCTTCCTATTCCATTTGCAATTGATTGGAATCATGTAACATCCTTAGCAATTATCTTCTCTTTCTTCCTATATGTTCTTTTGGCCATAGATTGGAATCAAGTCTTATTCCAAAGAAGTGGTTTCTCATTCTCCTTTATGTTCCTTTTTAGCACATGATTAGAATCAAGTAATATTCCAAGTTAAGTGGTTTCTCTTTTTCTTCTTTATGATCTTTTGACCCATTGATTGGAATCAAGCTTCTTATTCCAAGGAATTGGTTTCTCATTCTCCTTTATGTTCCATTTGCGAATTGATTGGAATCAAGTCGCATTCCATAAGCAATTGTCGTCTCTTTCATCTTTAAGTTCTTTTGGCCATCGATTGGGATCAAGACTTATTCCAAATAGATTGGTTTCTTCATTCTATTGTGTGTTCCTTATGGCCATTGATTGGAGTTCCAGAGTCTTTACCAAAAGAATTGATTCCATGATTCTCCTTTATGTTCCTTTTTGTGCATGATTGATGTCCAAGTGTTATTCGTTGGGTGGTTCTCTTCATTTGGTTAATGACCGATGATTCAGATGATTATTCCAAGGTTGGTGCCATGTTGCTTGCGCTCGCTACGTTCCATTTATTGATTCCCAGGAATCAAGTCTTTATCCTTAAAAGCAGTAAACTATATATCTTTCCACTTGAGATCCTTTTGGCAGTTGGTGGAATCAAGTCTTTATTAGAAATCGATTGGTTTCTCATTGACCGTTATGTTCCTTGTGCGATTGATTGGAATCATGTCTTTATTCCAAGCAAATATTTCTCTCATTCTTCTTTATGTTCTTTTTGACCATTGATTGGAATCAAGTCTTATTCAAAGTGGATCTATTCTATATTTGTGTTTCAGCTCAGACATTGATTAGAAAGCAAGTATTAATCTGATCTGTAAGTGGTTTCTCTTTCTTTTGTTTATGTTCCTTGGCCATTGATTAAGATCAAGTCTTATTATTCCAGGAAGTGGTTTTCTCATTCTCCTTTATCTTCCATTTGCAATTAGTTGGGAATCAAGTGCTATCATATGGAATTGAAATATCTTTTCTTCTTTAAGTTCATTGCAGCGTATTGATTGGAATCAAGTCTCATTCCAAAAGGAATTGGTTTCTCATTCTCCTTTATGTTCCTTTTGAAAATGATTAGAAGCAAGTATTAATCGTTATGAAATTGGTTTCTCTTTCTTCTTTTTGGTTCTTTTCGACCATTCATTGGAATCAAGTCTTATTCAAAAAGAATTAGTTTCCTCGTTCTTCTTTATATTTCTCACATTGCAATTCAGTGGAATCAAGTCTTCATTCCTTAAACAATTGTCTTCTCTTTCTTCTTTAAGTTCTTTTGGCCATTGATTGGAATAATCTATTCAGAAATGGAATTAGTTTCTCTTTTCAATTATGTTCGTATTAGGTTGATTGGAATCATGTCTTTATCCTTAAGCAATTGGTTTCTCTTTCTTTTTAAGTTCTTTTGGCCATTGATTGGAATCAAGTCTTATGATAAAGGGTGGTTTCTCGTTCTCCTTTATGTTCCTTTTGCACATGATTAGATTCAAGTATTAATCGTTAACAAATTGGTTTCTTTTTCTTCATTTGGTTCTTTTGACCACTAATAGGAATCAAGTCTTATTCCAAAAGGAATTGGTTTCTCATTTTCCTTTATGTTCCATTTGCAATTGATTGGAATCATGACTTTATCATGCTTAAATTGACTTCTCTTTCATTCTACAAGTTCTTTTGGCCATTGATTGGAATCAAGTCTTATTCCAAAAGGAATTGGTTTCTCATTCTCCTTTATGTTCCATTTGCAATTGATTGGAATCAAGTCTTTATCCAATGCCTTGATTGTCTTCTCTTTCTTCTTTAAGTTCTTCTGCCCATTGATTCAGAATCAAGTCTTTGTCCCAAAGGAATTGGTTTCTCATTCTCCTTTATATTCCTTTTGAACATGATTGGAAACAAATGTCGTTAAAGAAATTAGTTTCTGCTGCTGCCTAGTTCTTGCGGCCAGATTCAATCAAATCAAATCATATTCCAAAAGGAATTGGTTTTCATCTCCTTTATGTTCCATTTGCAATTGATTGGAATCAAGTCTTATTCCACGTAAGGAATTGGTTTCTCATTCACCAGATTATGTTCCTTGGGCGATTGATTGGAATCGAGTCTTAACATCATAGCGATTAGTTCTCTTTCTTTTAAGTTCATTTGGCCATTGATTGGAATCAAGTCTTATTCCAAAAGGAATTATTCTCGTGCTCCTTTATGCTCTTTTTTGTACATAGTTAGAATCGAAAGTATTAGCAGATTAAGAAATTCTACTTTCTTTCTTTTTTGGTTCTTTTGGCCAGTAATTCGAATCAAAGTCTTCATCCAAAAGGAATTGGTTTCTCAATCTCCTTTATATTCCATTTCAAATGATTGAGATCAAGTCATATTCCATCATGGGTGAAGCCTATCTATCTTATTTGGATTCTTGTGTCCCGGTGGGATCAAAGTCTTTATTCAAATCAAATTAGTTTCTCATTGAAGCATTATGTTCATATCACGTTGATTGGAATCATGATTATTCCAAGAGGAATTGGTTACTATCATTCATACCTATGTTCCTTTTTATTACATGATTAGAATCAAGTATTAATCGTTAAGAAATTGGTTTCTCTTTCTCTTTTTGCTTCTTACTGACCATTGATTCAGAATCAAGTCTCTTATTCCAAAAGGAATTGGTTTCATATATTTTTATGTTAGTTTACTGGTGATTGAAATCAATAATATTCTATCCAAGAAATTGGTCTTCTCTTATTCCTATCAGTTCTTTTGGCCATGGATTGGAATCAAGTCTTATTCCAAAGAATTGGTTTCTCTTTCTTTTATGTTCCTTTTGCATTGATTGGAATCAAGTCTTATTCAAAAGGAATTGGTTTCTCATTCTCCTTTATGTTCCTTTTGTACATGATTAGAATCAAGTATTGTCGTTAAGAAATTATTTCTACTTCTTGCTTTTGGTGCGCAAACCATTCCAGTTGGAATCAAGTCTTATTCCAAAGGAATTGGATTCTCATTCTGCGTTTATGTTAGTTTTGCAGTTGATTGAGATCAAGTCTTTATCCTTAAGCATTGTCTTCTCTTTCTTCTTTAAGTTCTTTTGCCATTGGTTGGAATCCCAAAATCTTTATTCAAATAGAATAGATATCATCGACGGTGGTCAGATTCCTTGTCTAGTCAGTTGGAAATCAAGTCTTATTCCAAAAGGAATTGATCATGTTCTCCTCTATGTTCCTTTTGTACATGATTTGAATCAAGTCTTATTAAAGATATCGGTAGCTGTTTCTTCTTTTGGATTGGATTTCTTTTGACCATTCAGTTAGAATCAAGTCTTATAATCCAAAAGGAATCAGTTTCTCATTCTCCTTTATATTTCCCATTTGCATTTAATCAAATCTGGTCTTATCTATCCTTAACAGCGTCAATAAGTTTCTCTTTATATCTTCTAAGTTCTTTAAAATAATCCCTAGTTCAGGATCAAGTCTTATTCAAATGGAATTTGATTTCTCATTGGTATTATATTCCTTATGCGATTGGTTGGAATCAAAGTCTTATTCCAAAGGAATTGGTTCCTCATTCTCCTTTATGTTCCTTTTATGCATGATTAAATATCAAATATTATCTGTTGAAAATTGGTTTCTCATGCTATCTTTCTAGTTCTTTTTGACCATGGATTGGAATCAAGTCTTATTCCAAAAGAATTGGTTTTTCATTCTCTTCGTTCCATTTGCAATTGATTCAGAATCAGAAAGTCTTTATCATCAACATAGTTAGCTTCTCATTTCTTTAAATTCTTTGGTAGTTAGTTGGAATCAGTCTTGTGAAATGGAATTGGTTCTCATTGGCCAGTTATGTTCCATATCTGCGATTGATTGGAATCATGTCTGCTTTATTCTTAAAGCTTAATTGGCTTCTCTTTCTTCTTTTGGCACTTTTGACCATTTGATTAGAATCCGTCTTATTTCTAAAGGAATTGGTTTCTCAATATCCTTTATGTTCCTTTTGAACATGATTGGAAACAAGTATTAATAATTCAAGAAATTGGTTTCTCTTTCCTTCTTTTTGGTTTTCTTTTTTTGCCATCGTCATTGGAATCAAATCTTATTAAAAGGAATTGGTTTCTCATTCTCCTTTATGTTCCATTTGCAATTGATTCGGAATCAAGTCTTTATCGCCCAAGCAATTCAACACCTCTTTCCTTCTTTAAGTTCATTTTGTGTTGATTGGAATCAAGTCTTGTTCCAAAAGGATTGGTTTCTCATTCTCCTTTATGTTCGCTACTCGGACATATAATTCAGAAGCAAGTAAACCAATCATTCAAAAGAAATTCGTTTCTCATTCCTTTGGTTCCTTTTGACCATTCATTGGAATCAAAATCTTGATCCCAAAAGGGTGGTTTTCTCATTCTCCTTTATGTTCCATTTCGATTGATTGGAAGATCATGTCTTTATCCTTAAACAATATATTATAACATTCTCCTTTTTAAGTTCTTTTTTGGCAATTGATTGGAATCAGGAAGTCTTTATTCCAAATGGAATTGGTTTTCTCTTTGGCCCGGGTTATGTTCCTTGTGCGGTTAGCGGATTGGAATCAAGTAATAACATCCACCAGCTCAATTGGTTTCTCTTTCTTTTTAAGTTCTTTTGGCGATTGATTGGGAATCAAGTCTTATTCCAAATGAAAGTAGTTTCTCATTCTCGCTATGTTCCTTTTGTACGCCAGTTGAATTCAAGTATTGTCGTTAACAAATTGGTTTCTCTTTATTCTTTTAGTTCTTTTACGATTGATTCCCAGTAAAGATCAAGTCTTGTTCCAAAGGAATTGGTTTTCTCATTTTGCTTTATGTTCCATTTGCAATTGATTGGAATCATAGTCTTTATCCTTAAGCAATTGAAAGCCAATCTTTGTTCTTTAAGTTCTTTGTGGCCATTGATTGGAGAATCAAGTCTTTATTCCAAAGGAATTGGTTTCGTTCTCCTTTATGTTAATTCTGAGATTGGTTGGAATCGAGAGTCTTATCGCTTAGCAATTGTCTTCTGTACTATTGCAGGATTAACGCCGTTGATTGGAATCAAGTCTTATTCCAAAAGGAATTAGTTCTCATTCTCGCTGTATTGTACAGTACATGATTCAGAAGCAAGTATTAATGCCTCATTCACAAAGTGGTTTTCCTCTTTTATATTCTTTTGGTTGCTTTGACCGTTGATTGGAATCCCAGATCTTGTTACGAAAGGAATTGGTTTTTAATACCATTTTATGTTAATTTGCAAATTCAGTTGGAATCAAATCTTATTATTCAGTGGATTGGTTTCTCGTTCTTAGTTATGTTCATGGGCAAGTGATTGGAATCAGAGTCTTTGTCATGTAGCAATTGGTTTCTCTTTCTTTTTATGTTCAATTTCTATCTGTTGGTTGGAATCAGGATCTTTCGTCTCCAAAGGGAATTAGTTTCATAAATACCTCAGCATCACCTCTACATTACCTAATCTACATGAGTTGAGATCAAGTATTCTTCAGATCCCAGAGGGATTGGATTATAACAGCTGTACTTCTTACCCTAGTTCTTTTTGGCCGTCAGTTGGAATCAAGTCTTATTCCCAAAGGAATTGGTTTCTCGTCCTTTATGTTGCATTTGCAAGTGATTGGAATCAAAGTCTTTATCCGTAAGCAATTTGACCTCTATCTTCTTTAAGTTAACACTAGTAATCATTGGTGGGATCAAGTAGCATTCCAAATGGAATTGGTTTTCTCGTGTTGTTATGTTCCTTATCTTGCCAGTTGATTGGAATCAAGTCGTTATTCCAAAGGGTGGTTTCTCATTCTCCTTTATGTTCCTTTTTGTACATGATTAGAATCAAGTATTAATCGTTAAAGAGAGAAATTGGTTTCCTCTTTCTTCTTTTATTCTTTTGACCATTAGTCAGAATCCAAATCTTATTCCAAAAGGCAGTGGTTTCTCATTCTAATATATGTTATATTTGCAATTGATTCTAATCAAGTCTTATTCCAAGGAATTGGTTTCTCATTCTCCTTTATGTTCTTTTGCAATTGATTGGAATCAATGTCTTTATCCTTAAACAATTGTCTTCCTCTTCTTCTATAAGTTCTTTGTGCATTGAATTGGAATCAAGTCTTAATTCAAAGGAATTTAGTTCTCATTAAGCTTTGTGTTCCTTGTACTTTAGTTGAGATCAAAGTATTAATCCAGTTAAGAGGTGGTTTCTCTTTCTCTTCTTGGTTCATTTTGAAACTCTATTGGTTGGAATCCAAGTCTTTTTAATAAAGAAAAGGATTGGTTTCTCGTTCTCGTTTATGTTCCATTTGCAATTAGTTCAAATCAAGTCTTTATCTCTAAATAATCTAATAATACCTCTTTCTTTCTTTATGTTCTTTTTTGCATTGATTGGAATCAAGTCTTGTTCCAAATCAGTTAGTTTCTCAGTGACGTTCAGGTTCCTTGTGGGTTGATTGGAATCAAGTGTATTCCCAAAAAGGAATTGATTTCTCATTCATCCTCTCTCTTCTTTTATTGCACATAATTGGAATGTTAGTATATCAATCCTGAAGAAATTGGCAGCGCGATACTATCTGCTTTTGGATCTTTTGACCAATGACTGAAATTAAATACGATCATCCCTGAAGGGTGGTTTCTCATAAATTATATCGCTATATTCCATTTGCAATTCATTCAGGAATCGAATCTTTGTCAGCAACAATTGTAGTCTCTTTTTAAATAACAGGATGTTCTTTATGGCCGTGATTGGGATCAAGTCTTGTTCCAAATGGAATTTGGTTTCTCGATAGTGACATATTCCTTATGCGGTTGGTCCAGAATCAAGTCTTTACACCAAAAGGAATTGGTTTCTCATTCTCCTTTATGTTCCTTACTATACATAATTGGAATCTCAAATAATGTCGTTAAAGAATTGGTTTCTCTTTCTTCTTTCAGTTCTTTTTTGACCGTTAATTCCCAGAATCAAATCTTATTCCAAAATCAATTGGTTTCTCATTCTCCTATACTGCGTTCCATTTGCAGTCAGTCCTAATCAAGTCTTTGTCCTTAAGCAATTGGCTTCTCTTTCTTCTTTAAGTTCCTTTAGTGGCCATTGATTAGAATCCGTCTTGCTAATCGAAATAGAATTAGTTTCTCAAACCAGTAATTATGTTTCTTTCTATCATGGCATTGATTGGAATCATGTCTTTATTCTCAAACCAAATGGCTTCTCTTTCTTCTTTATGGCACTTTGACCATTGGTTGGAATCAGCGTCTTATTCGTAAAGTGGATCTCATTATATCGCTTTATGTCATACCTGAACATGATTTGGCACTAAGTCTAATGTCGTTGAAATTGGTTTCTCATTCTCTTCTTTTGGTTAACATTACGTTGATCAGAATCAAGTCTTATTCCACAAAGAATTGGTTTTATAATTATATTTATGTTTCCATTTGCGTTGATTTGGAATACAAGTCTTTGTCACTTAATAATCATCTCTTTCTCTTTATGTTCGTTTAGTGAATTGATTGGAATCGATGCTCTTATTCCAAAGGAAATCGTTTATCATTATCCTTTATGTTCACTTTTGAGCATTGATTGGAATCAAGTATTAATCGTTGAGAAATTGGATTCTCTTTCTGCTTTTGATTCTTTTAGTAATTAATTTGAATCAAATCTTTATTCCAAAAGGAATTGATTTCTTAATTCTCTTTTATGTTTAGTTTGCAATTGATTGGAATCTTGTCTTTATGTAAACAATTATCTTCTCTTTATTCTTTAAGTTCTTTTGGACGTTGATTAAGAATCAAATCTTTATTACAAATGGAATACAGTTCTATTTTGTAGTTGTGATCTCAATAGTTGGGTGGAATCATGTCTTTATTCCACAGCTTATTGGTTTCTCTTTCTTCTTTTAAGTTAACTATTGCAATTGATTAGAATCAAGTCTTAATCAGTAAGTAATTCTCATCTCTTTCTTATGTTCCTTCTTTTGCCATTGATTGGAATTAGTGTGGATTGTAGCAATTGGATTCTACACTTTTTGCTGCCTGGGTGTTTACTGCTCTACTCCCAAGTGATTGGAATCAAGTCTGTCCAAGGAATCTGTGATCTCATTTCATACATGTTCCATTTCACGGGTTTGATTTGGAATCATGTTGCTATCCTGGCAAGCAGTTGGCTTGTCTTTGTTATTTCAGTTACTTGGCCGTTGATTGGAATCGCGTCTTGTTCCCCAGGAAATGGTTTCTCATTCTCCTTTGTGTTCCCATTATACATTAGTTAGAATCAAGTCTTAATCCTCACTCAGAAATTGGTTTCTCTATCTTCTATTTCGTTCTTTTACCAGTCAATTCAAACGAATCAAGTCTTCTTCCTAATTGTTATCTCATTCTCCTTTATGTTCCATTTGCAACCTTGATTGGAAACAAGTCTTAATCGTTGAAAATTTGGTTTCTCTTTTTGTCTTTACCAGTTCTTCTTGACCATTCGATTCGAATCAAGTCTTATTCCAAAGGAATTGGTTTCTCTTTCTTATGTTCTTTTGGCCATTGATTGGAATCAAGTCTCGTCTTCCAAAAGGAAGTGATTTCTCAATATACTTTGTGTTAATTTACGGTACATGTTCAGATGATCATGTATTAGCGCATCAGGAAATTGGTTTATAAACCTACTGGTTATGGTTCTTATGGCCATAGTTGATTGAGATCAAGTCTTCTTCCAATAACATGATCGTTTTCTCTTTCTTTTTATTAGAGTTCCATTGTACATTGATTAGAATCAAGTCTTAATCTAAAAATTTGGTTTCTCATTCTCATATCTGCTCCTTTTGCCACTCATTGGAATCAAGTCTTTATCCAAAGGAATTGGTTTCTCTTTCTTTTTATGTTCTTTTGGCCATTGATTGGAATCAAGTCTTATTCCAAGGAATTGGTTTCTCATTCTCCTTTATGTTCCTTTTGTACACATAATTAGAATCAAGTATTATCCGTTAAGAAATTGGTTTCTCTTTCTTCTTTTGGTTCTTTTGTACATTAATTGGAATCAAGTCATATTCCCAAAACGAATTGAACTATCAATCTCACTTATATTTCATTTTACAATCAGTTGGAATCAAGTCTTTATCTCCATAAGCAATTGGCTTATAACTTTCTTCTTCCTAATTCTTTTAGTAATCGATTGGGATAATGCTTTATCAGAATGGAATTGATTTCTCGTGTTTGATGTATTCAAACTATCATGATCAGTTGATTGGAATCAAGCGTTATTCCGAGGGAATGGTTTCTCATTCTGCTTTGTGTTAACCACTAATGCATGCCGTTAGAATCAAGTATTAATGCGTTGAAATTTGGTTTCTCTTTCATTCCTTTACTAGTGCTTTTGATCATTGATTGGAATCTAAATTAACTATTCCAAAGGAATTGGTTTTCCGTTATATTTATGTTGTTTACAGTTGATTTGGAATCAAGTCTTTATTCCATGTCGATTTATCGTCTCTTTCAAATTTAAGTTCTTTCTTATTATGTCGATTGGGATCAGGTCTTTATCCTTCAAATGAATTAGTTTCTCGATATTATTATATTCTTATAAATTAAATTAAATCAAGTCTTATTCCTTATGAATTGAGTCAATAAGTATAAGCCTATGTTCCTTTTTGTGCATGATTCAATATCATTCATTGTCGTTAAGTGAAATTCGGATCTCTTTTCAGCGCGAGATCTATTTGCCATTGGTGGTTGGAATCAAGTCTTATTCCCAAGAAATTGGTTTCTCATTCTCTGCTATATTTCATTATAGTCAGTTAGAATCAAGTGCTATCCATAACTAGTCAGCCTCTTTCTTCTTTAAGATTCTTTTGGCCGTTGATTGGAATCCAGAAGTCTTATTGAAATGGAATTAGTTTCTCATTCATAGTTATATTCATGTAGGTTGGTGGAATCATGTCTCTTTATTCTTAGCAAATGGCATTGGCTTCTCTTTCTTCTTTTTCATGTTCCACTAATAAATCGATTCAGAATCCGTCTTATTCCAAAAAATTGGTTTCTCATCATCTTCTGCATTGGTCCTTTTGGTGTAATTGGAAACAAGTGTTAATGCAAAGTTAAATTGGTTCTCTTTCTTCTTTTAACAGTTCCATTTGACCATTCATTGGGAGTAAGTCTTATTCCAAAGAGAATTGGTTTCTCATTCTCCCTTCATCATTCCATGTACAATTGATTGGAATCAAGTCTTTATCCTATCAGCAACTAATTAAAATACCTCATACCATATTCTTTCTAAGAATGTTGACACTAATGTGAATTGAATCAAGTCTTATTCCAAAAGTGAATTGGTTTCTCATTCTCCTTTGTGTTCCTCATGCCAGACATGATTAGAATCAAGTATTAATGGTTAAGAAATTGGTTTCTCTTTCTTCTTTTAGTTCTTTTGGACATTCATTGGAATCTGATCTTATTCCCAAAGAGGTGAACTATCTCATTCTCCTTTATGTTCCATTTACAATTGATTGAAAATCATGTCTTTATCCTTAAACAATTGTCTTCTCTTTGTTCTTTAGGTTCCTTTGGCCGTCTAGTTAGAATGAAATTAACTTATTCCAAATGGGTAGTTTATCATTAGTTGTATATTTCTTTGCTTTGATTGAATGAATCATGTCTTTTTATCTAATAACCAATTGGTTTCTCTTTTCTTTTTAAGTTCTTTTAGTAGGTGGTGATCCAAAATTAAGCCAAAAGAGTAGTTTCTGTTCTCAACATATTCTTTACCTATGATTAAATTCAAGTATTGTCTGTCGTTAACCAATTGGTTTCTTTTTAATATTTCTAGTTCTTTGACACATTGATTGGAATCAAGTCTTGTTCCAAAAGGAATTGGTTTCTATCTCGTTTTCACTATGTTCCATTTGCACGAATCAGGTCAGGATCATGACACATATCAGCGATTGGATTATAACGTTGCTCAAGTTAACAGCGCAGTTGATAGTCTTATTCCCAAATCAGGAATTCAGTTTCTCATTACCATATATGTCCTTGTGCAGTTGATTAGGAATCAAATTCATTACCCTTGAGCAATTGGTTATCTCTTTCTGCTATGTTCTTTTGGCCATTTGGTTGGAATCAAGTCAGCATTCCAAGGGAATTGGTTCTCTGTTCTCCTTTATCTTCCTATCATGGGACATGATTAGAAGCTTTCAAAGTATTAATCGTTCAGAAATTGGTTTCTCTTTCTTATTTAGTTCACGATAGATGATTGGAAATCGAGTCCACTGTCCAAGGAATTGGTTTATCATTCTCATATGTTCCATTAAGCAATTGATTGGAATCAAGTCTTATTCCTTACGTAAGTGGTTTCTCTGTCTGATTCTATGTTCATATTTAATTGATTGGAATCAAGTCTTTATTCTTAAACAATTAAACTTCTCATTCTTACTGAAGTTCTTTTGTGTCGATTGGGATCAAATCTTGTCCAAATCTGATTGGTTTCTCATTATTATTATGTTCATATAGTACATGAGTTGGAATCAAGTCATTATTCCAAAAAGGGTGAACTCATTCTTCTTTATATTTCCTTTTGGCCACACCTTGAATTAGGAATCAGAAGTATTAATCGATTAAAGGAATTGAACTACTCATTCTTCTTTTTGGTTCTTTTGACCATTGATTGGAATCAAGTCTTATTCCAAAGGAATTGGATTTTTCTTCTCCTTTATGTTCTGTTGCAATTGATTGGAATCATGTCTTTGTCCTTAGCTATTATTATCATTCTTCTATAAGTTCACATCTTTTTATTATGGATTGGAGATAGAATCTCACTTATTCAAAGGAATTGGTTTCTCATTCTCACTTTATCAATTTCACTTTGTACTAGTTAAGTCTAAGAGTATTAATGTTCAAGGGGTGGTTTCTCTTTCTATTTATTTAAGTGCTTTTGACCAATTGATTCAGAATCAAGTCTTATTCCCGAAGGAATTCAGTTGTATTCTGGATTTCTATGTTCCAGCTCACGGTCAGTTGGAATCAAGTCATATTCCATAACATTGTCTTATATATCCCTCTTCTTTAAAAGTTTCTTTTACTGCCATTAGTCTGGATAATCCCAAACTCTTATTCAAAGGAATTGGTTCCTCCAGTAAACGATGGATTAACCAATATGCCATTGATTGAGATCAGATCTCTTTATTCCAAAAGGTGGTTTCTCATTCTCCTCGTTCCTTTTTATTTTATAATTTGAATCAAGTATAGCGAATTAAGAAATCAGTTCAAATGATTTTAATCTTTTAGTTCTTTTGCCATTGATTGGAATCGATTCATCTTGTTCTAGAGGAGTTGGTTTCATAGATTATCTTTATGTTCCATTTGCATTTGATTGGAATCAGAGTCTTTATCCTTAAAGCAATTGTAGTCTCTTAATCTTTAAGTTCTTTTTTGTGTCGATTGGGATCAAGTCTTATTCCAAATGAACAATTAGTTTCTCATTGGCCCATTATCTATTCTATATCAAGTTAGTTGGAGATCAAAGTCTTATTGCAAAGGGGGTAGTTCTCTAATTCTCTCCTTGTGTTCCTTTTGTACCAATTCAAGTATCAAGTATTGTCTGTTAAGGAAGTGGTTTCTCTTTCTTCTTTAATGTTCTTTTGACCACAACCCAGTTGAATGGAATCAACTCTCCCTTCCAAGAAGGCCCCACATTGGTACCTCATTATCTTTGCCCTCTGTCCATCTTGCACTTCCCCTACTTTACTGACCCTATATGGTGATCAAGTCTTATTCCAAAGGAATTGAACTCTCAGTCATCCTTCTATGTTCTTTTAATTTATATGATTGGAAGCAAATTAATCCAATTAAATTGGTTTCTCTTTCTTCTTTTAGTTTCTTTTTTGACCATTCATTGGAATCAAGTCTTATTCCCAAAGAATTAGTTTCTCATTCTCCTATATATTTCAGTTTGCAATTGATTGGAATCAAATCACTTTATCTTAAAAGCAGTGGCTTCTCTTTTCTTCTTTAAGTTCATTGGCCATTGGTGGAATCTAAGTCTTATTCCAAAGGGGTGGTTTCTCATTACTCACCTCTTCCCTACAGAGGCAATTGATTGGAAACAAGAAATAATGTGGACTAAGTGGTTTCTCATTCTCCTATATGTTCACTTTTGCAATGCATTCAACAGATCAAATAACCGACCTTAAGCGATTGGTTTCTCAGTCATTTGTGGTTCCGTCACGTTGATTGGAATCAAGTCTTTCATCATCTCAAAGGAACTGATCTTCTTATATTGCTTTATGTTCCTTTTGACGCTGGTTAGGATGAAGTCTTTATTCCTTAAGAAATTGGTTTCTCATTCTCCTTGTGTTCCTTCTGGCCATTGAACTAGGTCAAAACAAGTATTGATCGTTAAAGGAATTCGTTCTCTTTTCTTCTTTTGGTTCTGCTTCACACGTGCATTCAGTTGGAATCGAGTCTTTATTCTTATAGGAATTGGACTTTCATTACTCCTTTGTGTTTCATTGCAATTGATTGGAGTCGAGTCTTATTCCATGCACTAATTGGTATCTCCTTATTTAAGTTCTTTTGCCATTGATTGGGAATCAAGTCTTGTCCAAAAGTGATTAGTTTCCTATTGGCAGTTATATATTCTGAAGTGCGGTTGATTGGAATCCAGTGTAACATCCTTAAGTAATTGGTTTCTCTTTCTTCTTTAAGTTCTTTTGGCGTTGATTGGAATCAAGTCTTATTTCAAAAGGAATTGGACCTCATTCTCCTTTATGTTCCATTTGCATATGATTAGAATCAAGTAATAATCTATTAAATTGGTTTCTAATTCTCATATACGGATTGCTTTTGACCATGGATTGGAATCAAATCTTTATCCTTAAGCAATTGGTGCTTCTCATTCTCGCTACGTTCCCTTTTTAAATGATTAGAATCAAGTGTTGTCGTTAAGGAATTGGTTTCTCTTTCTTCTTTGGTTCTTTGTGGGTGATTAGATTGGAATCAAGTCTTGTTCGAAAGAAATTGGTTTCTCTACGTTCTTCGCTATGTTCCATTTGCAATTGATTGGAATCGAGTCTTTATTCCATAAGCAATTGGCTTCTCTTTCTTCTTTAAGTTCTTTTGGCCATTGATTGGAATCAAGTCTTTATTCCAAAGGGAATTGGTTTCTCATTCTCCTTTATGTTCCTTTGAACACGATTAGAAATAAATATTGATCGTTAAGAAATTGGTTTCTTTTCATTCTTTTATGTTCTTTTGACCATTGATTGGAATCAAGTCTTATTCCATAGGAGGTGGTTTCTCATTCTCCTTTATATTGATTCTGATTGATTGGAATGTATTCTTTATCCTTTAAAACAATTGGTCTCTGCTCTTCTTTTAAGATCTTTTGATGATTGAATCGAACATCACATTATTCAAACTCAGTTCGTTCTTTCAGCAATTCATTTCTAATATACTTTTGCCATTGATTGGAATCAGCCATCTTTATCTATTCCAAAAGCAATTAGTTTCTCATTCTCTTTAAGTTCTTTTTTGGCCGTTGGTTGGAATCAAGTCTTGTTCCAAAAGGGTGGTTTTCTCATTCTTTGTTCCTTTATACGCCATTGATTAGAATCAGAAAGTATTATTAAGATTAAGAGGTGGTTTGTTACATTCTTACAGTTCTTTGACCTTGGATTTAGATCGCTCTCTTCTAAATATTCCTCATCTATCACTATCATGATCAAAATCAAATCTTATTCTAATCAGTCAAGTTGAATGCTCTGAACATTCTCTGGATGTTCTTTTGGCCAGTAATCAGTTGAATCGAAATCTTTATTCCAAAATGAGTCAGATTGCATTCTCCTTTATGTTAAAACTTTACAGTTGATGGGAATCATATCTCTATTCCTTAATCATGCTCAATTGTCTTCTCTTTCTTCTATAGTTCTTTTGGCCATGGATTGGAATCAAGTCATACTGACCAAAGGAATCGGATTCTCATCTATTTATGTTCCCTTCACTAAAGACATGATTACTGCAAGAAATCAACATCAATCTCGTTCAAAAATGGTTTCTCTTTCTTCTTTTTAATTTTCAACAGGTGATTTGGAATCAAGTCTTATTCCAAAAGAATTGGATTCTCATTCTCAACTATATTCATTCACAGTTGATTGGAATCAAGTCTTTATCGTTAAGCGATTGGGCTTCTCTTTCTTCTTCAAGTTCATTTGGCCATTGATTGGAATCAAGTCTTATTCCAAAAAGGAATTGATTTCTCATTATCCTTTATGTTTCCTTTTGAACATGATTAGAAAGCAAAGTGTCGTTAAGAGGGGTGGTTTCTCTTTCTTTATGCAGTTCTTTTGACCATTCATTGGAATCAAGTCTTGTTCCAAAGGAATTGGTTTCTCATTCTCCTATGTGTTCCATTTGCAATTGATTGGAATCAAGTCTTTTATCCAAGGAATATAGTACCTTCTCTTTTTCTTCTTTAAGTTCATTTGGCCCATTGATTGGAATCAAGTCCTTCCAAGCAGAATTGGTTTCTCATTCTCCTTTATATTCCTTTGTACATGATTAGAAACAATGTGTCCGTTAAATTGGTTTAACACTGTGCTTAGTTCTTTGACCATTAAATTTGGAATCAAATGCTTGTTCAAAAGGAATTGGTTTCTCGATACTCCTTTTATGTTAAATTTACACAATTAGTTGGAATCGTGTCTTTATCATAACAATTGTCTTCTCTTTCTTGTGGATGTTCTTTTGTGCATTGATTGGAATCAAGTCTTATTCCAAATAAATTAGTTTCTCATTCAGCGTTATATTCCTGTGCAATTGATTCAAGATCAATATGCTTTATCATATATTAGTTTCTCATTCTCCTTTAAGTTAACTAATGCCATTGATTCAAATCAAGTCTTATACGGCAAAAAAATGGTTTCTCATTCTAATCAATAGCTGTATTCCCTTCTATGATTGGAATCAAAGTATTATGCGTTAACAAATTGGTTATCTTTTACCTTCTCTTTTATGTTAACTTGCCAGCTATTAAAATCAAGTCTTATTCCAAAGGAATTAGTTTCTCATTTTTTCTTTATCATTCCTTTAGCGTTGATTCAGAATCATGACTTTAATCCTTAAGCAATTGGCTTTTCTCTTTGTTCTTTAAAGTTCTTTTGTACATTGATTGATCAGAATCAAATCTACTTATTTCCAAATGGAATTTGGTTTCCTCATTCACCATTTATGTTTCCTTTTGTACACTAAATTGATTGGGAATCAAGTAAATTGTCATGTAATTGGTTAAACTATCTTCTTTAATTCTTTTGTGTGGTTGGGTCAAGTCTTCTATTCCAAAGGAATTGGACTCTCATTATCAACATGTTCCTTTTATTTATAACTATGATTAAATAATGTGTCGTTCCAAGGTGGTTGTCTTTCATTGTACTGAGTACTTTTGTGGTGTAGTTGATTGAATCAAATCTTTATTAAGGAATTCAGTTCTCTTTCATTAAGCTTATGTTCCCGTTTGGCGATTGATTGGAATCAGCATCTCTCTCTTCTGTAGTCTAAATACTGGTTTCTCATTCACCTTTAAGTTAATTTGCACATTGATTTCAGAATCAAATACACCTTGAGAAATTGGTTTATAGATTACACTTTATATTTTCTGTTTGGCCATTGATTAGAAAGCTGATATTGATGTTCAAAAGCTGGTTTCTCACTCTTCTGCCTGGTTTCTTCGCACTTCATTGGTTGAATCCATCGTCATGAAATCGTCGCCGTTTATAACTATCTTAAGCATTTGATCGTTAGATAGTCTTTGTCGTAAACGTTGTCTCTGCTGCTGAATCTTTAATTGATTGGAATCAAGTCTTATTCCAAAATACAGATCAGTTTGACCAGCCGTTATGTTCGTATTGGCGGTTGATTGGAATCTAGTCATTAATACATCGTAAACAATTTGGTTCTCATTTCTCCTTCATGTTCTTTAGTACATGATTCTGGAATCCGTCTTATTCCCGCTGAAAAATTGGTTTCTAATTCTTATTTTGTTCTTTATACATTGATTAAATCTGTGTTAATGGTGAAAGAATTAGTTTCTGTTGCTCCTGTATGTTCCTTTTGACCATGGATTAGAATCATAACTTTTGCCTTCCAGGAATTGGCTTCTCATTCTTCTTTACGTTCTTTAAATGATTGCGAATCAAGTATTAATGAATCAGGTAGTTTCTCTTTCTTCTTTTATGTTCTTTTGACAACCAATTGGAATCGAAATCTTATTCCAAAAGAATTGGTTTCTCATTCTCTTTATAATGTTCTTAGATCTAATTGATTGAATAAATGTCTTTGTCGTAACGAAATTGGTTTCTCTATCTTCTTCTGAGATTCTTTTGGCCGTAGATTGGAATCAAAGTCTTGAGGAATTGGTTTCTCATTATATTTATATTATTTTGAACATGATTAGAAAGCAATGTGTCGTTATCCAAAAGGAATTGGTTTCTCTTTTCTTCTTTTAGTACTTTTTGACAGGTGATTGGAATCAAGTCTTGTCCGAAAGATCAGTTTCTCATTCTCCTTTATGTTAGTTGCAATTGATTGGAATCAAGTCTTTATCGTAGCGATTGGAAACACTCTTTCTTCTTTAGGATTCGTTTGGCCATTCGGAGTTGGAATCAAGTCTTATTCCCAAAGGAATTGGTTTCTGGAAATTATCAGCTGGTTATTAAGCGCAGAGCAGTGATTAGAAAGCAAGTGTCGTTCCAAAGGAATTGGTTTCTCTTTCTTCTTTATGATTGCTTTGGCTAATTCATTCGAATCAAATCTTTATTCCAAAGGAATTGGTTTCTCATTCTCCTATATGTTCCATTTGCAATTAGTTGGAATCAAGTCTTTTATCCTTAGCAATTAAGCTATCTTTCTTCCTTATGATTCATTTGGCCCATTGATTGGAATCAAGTCTTATTCCAAAGGAATTGGTTTCTCATTCTCCTTTATGTTCCTTTGCAAGACATGATTAGGCTCAAGTGTGTGTCGTTAGAAAATTGGTTTCTCTTACCTGCGCACTGGTTCTTTTTGACCATTCCCATTGGAATCAAGTCTTCACGAGAGGAATTCGTTTCTCATTCTCATGTATGTTCCATTTGCAATTGATTGGAATCACTTCTTCTTTATCCTTAAGCAATTATCTTCTCTTTCTGCTTTAAGTTCTTTTTGGCGTGGATTGGTATCAAGTCTTAATCAAATGGAATTGGTTTCTCTTTGACGTTATGTTCCTTGTGCAATTGATTGGAATCTCAGTCACATTCCTTAAACAGTCGGACCCTCATTCTCTTTTTTTCAGATCTTTACATGCAGTTGAATCAAGTGCTACTGACAAAGGAATTGGTTTCTCATTCTTCCTTTATGTTCTTTTTGCACATGATTAGATTCAAGTATTAATCTCCATTAACAAATTCGTTTCTTTCATTCTTTTTTGAAGTTCTTTTGTGCGTCCGATTAGAATCAAATCTTATTCCAAAGGAATTGGTTTATCATTTTCCTTTATGTTCCATTGCAATTGATTGGAATCATGACTTTACCTCATAAAGCAATTGGCTTCTCTTTGTTCTTAAGTTAACTTTGGCCAACTGATTGGAATCAGGTCTTTTATTCCAAATGGAATTGGTTTCTCATATCTACCTTTATGTTCCTTTTGTGCATTGAATGGGGAATCAGGTCATAAGTATCCTTAAGGAATTTGGTTTCTCTTTCTCTTTTTAGTTCTTTTTGTTGGCCATTGAGTTGGGAATCAAGTCTTATTCCAAAGGGAATTGGTTTCTCATTCTCCTTTATGTTCCTTTTGCGATTGATTGGAAGCAAGTCTTTGTCCTTGAGCGATTAGGCTCTCTTTATTCTTTGAAGTTCTTTTGGCATTGATTGGAGATCAAGTCTTATTTCCCAAAATGGAATTGGTTTCTCATTCTCTTTATGATTCCTTTGTGCAATTAGATTGGAATCAAGTCTTAATCTTAACACTTGATCCAGTCAATTCATCTTTCTTCTTTAAGGATTCATTTTGGCCATTGATTGGAATCAAGTCTTATCGTCAGAAAATTAATTCTCGGTTCTTCTTATCTTCATTCAAGACCGGTGATTGAATTAAGTCTTGATCATAAAGAAATTAAACTGGTAACTTCTCTTTCTTCTTTATGGTTCTTTGACAATTGATTAGGAATCAAGTCTTCACCCCTTCCAAGTCGAATTGGTTTCTCGTTCTTATTTATGGTCCTTTGTCTACAATAGATTGGAAGTCAAAGTCTTTATCGTTATAAGGAATTTAGTTCTCTTTCTTCTTTAAGTTCTTTTGATGCCATTGGCGAGTTGGAATCAAATCTCTTATTCCAAATGGAATTAGTTTTCTCATTCTCTCTTATGTTCCATTGCCGTGATTGATTGGAATCATGTCTTTATCCCTTAGAAATTGGTTTCTCTTCTCTTTTTGAGTTCTTTTGTGCCGGTGAGTTGGAATCAAGTCTTATTCCCAAAGTAGATTGGTTTCTCATTCTCCTTTATGTTCCATGCGCTTTATGCATTGAATTAGAATCAAGTCTTGTCCTTAAGAAATTGGTTTCTATTTCTTCTTTATTGTTCTTTTGACCATGGATTGGAATCATGTCTTTTTCCAAAGGAATTGCTTCCTCATTCTCCTTTCTCGTTCCCTTCCTAAATGATTAGAATCAAATGTGTCTTATTCGGAAGCAATTAGTTCTCGTCATTCTCCTTTATGATCCTGGATCTGACCATGAATGGGAATCAAGTCTTATTCGTTAAGGAATTCAGGTTTCTCTTTCTTCTTTTGGTTCTTTTGATAGAGTGATTGGAATCATGTCTTTATTCCAAAGGAATTGGTTACTCATTCTTCTTTATGTTCTTTTGGCAGTTGATTGGAATCAAAGTCTCTATGTCCAAAAGGCAATTAAAGTTTCTCGTTCTCTTCTTTATGTTCTTTTTGGCCCAGCGGATTGGAATCAAAAGTCTCTTTAATTCCAAATAAATTGGTTTCTCTTCCCTCTTCTTGTTGGTCCTTTTGACAATCAAGATTGGAATCAAGTCTTGATAGTCCAAAAGGAATTGGTTTCTCATTCTCCTTTATGTTCCTTTTGCACAATTGATTGGAATCAAGTCTTATCCTTAAGGAATTGGCTTCTCTTTCTTCTTTTTGTTCGCTTCCGTTGGCCATTGATTGGAATCAAGTCTTATTCCAAAGGAATGGGTGTGACTCATTATCCTTTATGTTCCTTTTGAAATACAGCGTGATTAGAATCAAGTCTTTATTCCAGATAGGAATTGGTTTCTCATTGGCCAGATTATGTTCCTTGGCATTTGATTGGAATCCAGGTCTTTGTCCTTAGGCAGTAGGTTTCTCTTTCTTTTGGGCTTCTTTTGGCCCATTGAATTGGAATCGAGTCTTATTCGAAAGGAGATTGGTTTCTCATTCTCCTTTATGATTTCCTTTTGCACATGATTGGAATCAGGTCTTTGCTCGGCTTAGAGCAATTTGGTTTCTCTTTCTTCTTTAAGTTTCATTTGGCCTGGTAAATTGATTGGGAATCAAGTCTTATTCCAAAGGAATTGGTTTTCCTCATTCTCCTTTTATGTTCAAAATTTGGATATGATTAAGAATTAAGTCTTTATCCTTGAAAGTGAATTGGCTTCTCTTTGTTCTTTAAGGTTCTTTTGGTGACCATTGATTGGTAATCAAGTCACTTGATTCAAAAGTCGAATTGGTTTCTCATTCTCTTTATGTTCACTTTTGCAATTGATTGGATCAATGTGTCATTAGCGTGGTTCCTCTTTCTTCTTTTGGTTCTTTTGATAGGTGATTGGAATAAATTCGTATTCAAGAGGAATTGTCTTCTCATTTCTATTCTTTAAGTTCCCTTTTGGCATTTGAATTGGAATCAAAGGTGTCTTAATTCCAAAGAATTGGTTTCTCTTTGACCTTTATGTTCCTTGTGACCAATTGATTGGAATCAAGTCTTTATCCTTAAGCAATTGGTTTCTCATTCTTCTTTCCACTATGTTCTTTTGGCCATTGATTCGGAATCAAAATCTTATCCCAAAGCGATTTGGCCATTTCTTTATTCTTTAATGTTCCTTTTAGTAAGCACATTGATTGGAATCAAGTGTTGTCGTTAACCTAAGTGAATTGGTTTCTCATTCTTCTTTATATTAACTTTTGACACTTGATAGGAATCAGGTCTTATTCCTTGAGGAATTTTGTTTCTCATTTTCTCTTTATGGATTCTTTTGACCGTTGATTGGAATCATGTCTTTACATTCCAAAGGAATTGGTTTCTCATTCTTCTTCGTGTTACTTTAAAGATCTGCAGCCGTGATTGGAATCAGAGTCTTATTCAAATGGCCCGATTGACCTTTCTCATTTCTTTATGATTCCTTTGGCGGTAGATTGGAATGCGTCTTTATCATCAACTCAATTGGTTTCTCGTTCTCTTTGCCAGTTCTTTATGTACATTGATTGAGATCAAGTCTGATAGTTCAAAGGAATTTGGTTCTCATAACTATTTTGGTTCCTTGTTGAACATTGATTGGAAAGTCAGGTCTTATTTCAATCGTTAAGAAATTGGTTTCTCTTTCTTCTCTTGTGTTACACTTTTGACCATTGATTGGAATCTAGTCTCTATGTCCCCTTAAGAATTGGTTTCTCATTCTCCTTTATGTTCCATTTGGCAATTGATTGGAATCAGGTCTTATTCCGAATGGAATTGGTTTCTCGTGGCCGGGTTATGTTCATCAGCGTTGATTGGAATCAAGTCTTTATCCTTAAACGGAATCGGCTTCTCTTTTTCTTCTTTAGCTTCATTTAATACCCGATTGGTTTTGGAATCAATTACTTATTCCCAAAGGGAATTGGATTTCTCATTCTCATATGTTCCGCTAGGCGTACTATGAATTAGAATCAAGTATTAATCGTTAAAGAATTGGTTTCTACTTTCTTCTTTATGGATTCTTTGTTGGCTCTAATGATTGGAATCAAGTCTCTTATTCCAAGAGGAATTGCAGTTCTCATTTCTCCTTTATGTTCGATTGCGGTTGATTGGGAATCAAGTCTTTCATCCTTAAGCTTGACATCTCTCTTTCTTCTTTAAGTTCTTTTTGCCATTTGATTGGAATCAAATCTTATTCAAAGCCGGAGATGGAGTCCATTTCTCATTGACAATCTTTATGATCCTCTTTGTGCATAGATTAGAATCAAGTGTGTCGTCATCCTGAATTGATTTCTCTTTCTTCTTTTCATGTTCTTTTTGCATATTGAATTGGAATCGAAAGTCTCTTATTCAAAGGTAATTGGTTTCTCATTCTCTTTATTGTTCCTTTTGCAGGTGATTGGAATCAAGTCTCTTATCGTTCAAAGCAATCCAGGTTTCTTCATTCTCTTTAAATTAACTTTATAAACATTAATTAGGAATCAAGTCTTATTCCAAAAGAAATTGGTTTCTCATTCTCCTTTATGTTCCATAGTAATTGATTGGAATCAAGTCTTTAATGATTTAAGCTGATTGGTTTCCTACTTTCTTTTTATGTTCTTTTGGCGGAGTGATTGGAATCAAGTCTTATTCCCAAAAGATGGAATTGGTTTCTCATTCTTCTTTTTATATTCCTTTGTGCATGAATGGAATCAGGTCTTTGATCCTTAAGAAATTTAGTTTCTCTCTTCTTCTTTTGGTTCTTTTTGGCCATTGATTGGAATCAAGTCTTATTCAAAGGAATTGGTTTCTACATTCTCCTTTATGTTCCCTTTTGCGATTGATTGGAGATCAAGTCTTTGTCCTTAAATTGGTGAAGCTTCTCTTTCTTCTTTTGGTTCTTTTGGACCATTGATTGGAGATCAAGTCTTATTCCAAAGGAATTGATTTCTCATTCTCCTTTATGTCACCCCATTGTACCTTGATTGGAATCAGAAATGTCTTTATCCTTAAGGAATTTGGCAACCTTCTCTTCTTCTTTAAGTTCATTTTGACCATTGGATTGGAATCAAGTCTTATTCCTTAAGGAATTGGTTTCTCGTTCTCTTTTATGTTTCCTTTTAGTGCATGAGATTAAGATCAAAAATTGTCTTGATAGTTAAAAGTGGTTTTCTCTTTCTTCTTTTAGTTCACTAATTTGACCCATTGATTGAATCAAAGTCTTTATTCCAAGAAATTAGTGTTCTCATTCTTCTATATGTTCCATTTGCAGATTGATTGGAATCAAGTCTTTATCCTTAAGCTCAGCAGACTAAACAGTCTTTCTTCTTTTAATTCATTTGGCCATTGATTCAGAATCAGGTCTTATTCCCAATGGAATTAGTTTCTCATCTAGTTTATGTTCCTTTTAAGCATTGATTGGAATCAAGTCTTTATCCTTAAAGGAAATTGGTTTCTCTTTTCTCTGTTAGCTTCTTTTGGCCGATAGTTTGGAATCAAGTCTTATTCCCAAATAGGAATTGGTTTCTCGAATCTCCTTTATGTTCCTTTGTGCGATTGAGTTGGAATCAAAATTCTTTATCCTTCGGAATTTGGTTTCTCTTTCATTCTTTCAAAGTTCTTTACTGGCCGTTGAATTGGAATCCTAAAGTCTTTATTCCAAATGAATTGGTTTCTCGTTCTAATACAGTTCGTATGTTCGCTTATTGCAATTGATTGGAATCAATGTCTTGCTCCTTGAAGCGAATTGAGCTTCTGCTTTTCTTTAGGTTCTTTCTTTGGCCATTGATTGGAATCAAGTCTTACCAAATAGAGAGTGGTTTCTCAAGATTCTTCTTTATCTTACACTGTGCCATTAATTAAAATCAATGTCTGATGTCCAAATGTCGAAGTGAGTAGTTCTTTCTTCTTTTGAATTCCTTTGGACTACGACCCTTGACGTCAGTTGGAATCAGGTCTTATTCCAAAGAGAATTGGTTCTCATTCTCCTTTATGTTCCATTTGCAAATTGATTGGAATTCATGTCTTTATCCTTGAAACAATTGAAGCTATAACTTTCTTCTTTAAGATTCTTTTGGCCATTGATTGGAATCAGGTCTTATTCAACCAAATGGAATTGGTTTTCTCATTTACTCTTACTTATGTTCGCTTTATTGCAATTGAATGGAATCAAGTCATTATCCTTAAGGAATTTGGTTTCTCTTTCTTCTTTAAGTTCTTTTGGACCCATTAGATTGGAATCAAGTGCTTTATTCCAAAAGGAATTGGTTTCTCATTCTCCTTTATGTTCTGCGAATTTGCAATTGATTGGAATTAAGTCTTATCCTTAAAGCAATTGGTTTCTAACTTTGTCTTTTAGGCATTACTTTGGCTCATTGTAATTGGAATCAAGTCTTATTCAAAAGTCGATTGGATTACTACCTCATTCTCTTTTATATTCCTCTTTGCAGTCGATTGGAATCGAAGTCTTTCATCCTTAAGCAATTGGTTTACTCTTTAACTTCTTTAAGTTCACTTTTGATATTCAATTGATTGGAATCAAGTCTTGTATTAGGGGAATTGGTTTCCTCATCATCTCTTTGTGTTCCTTTTGAACATTGTAGATTGGAATAAAGTGTTGAATCGAATTAAAATTAGGGTGGTTCTCTTTCTTCTTTTGGTTCTTTTTGACCCATTCATTGGAATCAAGTCATATACCTCAGCAAGGAATTAGTTTTTCTCATTAACTGCCCCTTATCATTCCATTTTGATTGATTGGGAATCAAGTCAACACATCTATTCCTTGGTAATTGGTTTCTGCTTTCTTCTTTAGGTTCTTTTGCCATTGATTGGAATCAAGTCTTATTCCAAATGAGATGGTAATTCTCATTCTCCTTTATGTTCACCCCAATACCCAGACATGATTGGAATCAATGTGTCGTTAGTAAAGTTAGAATTGGTTTCTCTTTCTTCTTTATGTTTCTTTGTTAATTCATTGGAGAATCAGGTCTTATTCCAAAAAATTGGTTTCTCATTCTTCTTTATGTTCCATTTTGCACAATTGATTGGAATCAAGTCTTTATCCTTAAGGCGTTGGTTTGTGCTTTCTTTGAGTTCTTTAGTATTAGTTAGGAATCAGGTCTTATTCCAGATGGAATTAGTTTCTCATTCTGGGTTATGTTCTTTTGGCGCATTGATTGGAATCAGGAGTCTTATTCCAAAAAGGCGGTAATTGGTTTCTCATTTCTCGCTATGTTCCTTTTCGAGCCCGATGAGAGTTGGAATCAAGTCTTATTCCTTAAAGGAATTGGATTTCTCTTTCTTTCTTTAGTTTCTTTGGCCATTGATTGGAGATCAGTCTTGATTCCATAAAGGAATTTGGTTTCTCATTCTCCTTTGTGTTCCATTTGCAATAGGTGATTGGAATCAAGTCTTTATTCCAGGGAATTAGTTTCATTCTCTTCTTTATCTTCCCTTGTGTAGATGGAGAATGAAATGTGTCGTTAAAGAAGTGGTTTCTCTTTCTTCTTTAAATTCTTTTATGGTGATTGGAATCAAGTCTTATTCGAGGAATTGGTTGCTACTCATTCTTCTTTATGTTCCATTATAGTGCGATTGATTGGAATCATGTCTTTTTATCGCTTAAGAACGGTGGTTTCTAACCTTTCTCTTTAGGTTCTTTTGGCCAGTAGTTGAGTTGGAATCAGGTCTTATTCCGGAAATGAACTGGTTTCTCATTCTCCCCTTTATGATCCTTTATTGCGTAGATTAGAATCAAGTGTTGATAGATTGGAATTTGGTTTCTACTTTTCTTCTTTAGTTCTTTTGACCATTGATTGGAATCAAGTCTTATTTCAAAAGGAAATGGTTTCTCATTCTCTTTTATGTTCCTTTGTGCATTGGATTAGAATCAGTAATTGTCGTTATTCGTTAGGATTGAGTTTCTCATTCTTCTTTGGTTCCTTTTGACCGTCATGATTGGAATCAGTCTGTCCTTAGAAGAGTGTATTCTCTTATCTGCTTTTCACGTTCCCTTTGCAATTAATTGAAATCAGTAGTCTTAAATTCACTTAGAAGCGGTGAAACCTGGAACTCTCTTACTGCTTTAGGTTCTTTTTGGCCAATTGAAAGTTAGAATCAGGTCTTATTCCCGGAAGGAATGGGGTGGTTTCTGTTCTCCTTTATGTTCTTTATTGCAATTGAGAGTTGGAATCAGGTCTTTTGTGGTAAGCAATTGGGTTTCTCTTTCTTCTTTAAGGATTCTTTTGTGCAGTTGATTTGGAATCAAGTCTTTTCCTATTCCAAGAGATTGGTTTCTCATTCTAAGCTATATGTTCCTAATTTAAAAATTAATTGAATTAAGTCTTGATTATCAAGAAGCATTGCCATTTCTCTTTATTTGCTGAGTTATTGACCTCATTGAGTTGGAATCAGGTCTGTATTCCGGAATGGAATTGGTTTCTCAAATTCTCTTTATGATCCTTTGTGCTAGTGATTGAAGTCACGAGTCTTTATCCTTGGGAATTTGGTTTCTCTTTCTTCTTTTAGTTCTTTGCCATTGATGAGTGGAATCAAAGTCTGTATTCCAAGTAGAAGAATTGGTTTCTCAATCATGTTATGTTCCTTTGGCGTTGAATCAATAGAATCAAGTCTTTATCCCAAGCTCAATTGGTGCATTCTTTGTTCTCTTAGGTTCTCTTTCCCAACCAGCCCAGTTCATGTAGTTGAATCGGGTCTTATTCCAGATAGGAATTGGTTTCTCATTCTCCTTGTAGTTTCCTTTGTGCGTGATTGGAATCAGGTGTTGATCGTTAAAGGATTTAGGGGTGGTTCTCATTTAATACTTGGTTGTTCTTTGCAGTAGGCCAATTGGAATCAAGTCTTATTCCAAGAGTAATTGGCTTCTCCATTCTCTTGCCATGATTCACTTTTGCCGGTGATTGAAATCAAGTCTTTGTCCTTAAGCGAATTGGTTTGCCTCTTCTTTTAAGTTCTTTTGGCCCGGTTAGTTGGAATCAAGGTCTTATTCCAGAAGGAATTGGTTTCTCATTCTCCTTTATGATCGGCTTTTGCACATTGATTGGAATCATGTCTGATAGTTAAGCAATTGGTTTCTCTTTTCTTATACTATTAGTTCTTTTGGCCATGGATTGGAATCAAGTCTTATTCCAAAGGAATTAGTTTCTCTAATTCTCCTTGTATGTTCCTTTTAATTGCCAGTTAGAAGCAAAAGTCTTGTATCCTAAGAGAATTGCGTTAAACATGCTTTCTTCTTTAATGCAGTTCTTTTGCGCGTTGAGATTGGAATCGGTCTTTATTCATTCAGAAGGAATTAGGTTCTCTCATTGACGTTATGTTCCTTAACGCAATTGAATTGGAATCAAGTCTTTATCCCTTAAAGCAATTGGAATTTCTCTTTCTTCTTTATTTTCCTACTTTGGCCAGTGATTAGGAATCAAGTCTTATTCCGGAGCAGTATTTAGTTTCTCATTCTCTTTACTATATGTTCTTTGTACATATGATTAGAATCAAAGTAATAATCGTTAAAGAAATTGGTTTCTGCTTTCTTCTTTAGTTACTTTTGACCATTGATTGGAATCAAGTCTTATTCACAAGGGAATTGGTTTCTCGTTCTTCTTCATGTTCCGTTGCGATTGATTGGAATCAAGTCTTTATCATATTAGAAGCGAATTGGCTTCTGCTGTTCTTTAGGTTCATTTGGCCCGGTTGATTGGAATCAAGTCTTATTCCAGAAGCAGAATTGGTTTCTCATTCTCTATTCATGTTCCTTTGTGCATCATGATGGAATCGAGTGTTGATAAGTTGAGATTTGGTTTTCTCTTTCTTCTTTTGGTTCTTTACGGCCAGCGTTCGAGTGGAATCAGGTCTTATTCCAAAGGAATTGGTTTCTCGATTCTTCCTTGTAATGTTCCATTTGCACATTGATTGGAATCAAGTCTTTATCCCTTGAAGGATATTGGCTTCTCTTTCTTCTTTATGTTCTTTTGGCCAATTGATTGGAATCAAGTCTTATTCCAAAGGAGATTGGTTTCTCATTCTCCTTTATATTTCCTTTTTTGAAATTGATTAGAAATCAAGTCTTATTCCAAAGTAAATTGGTTTCTCAAATCTTCTTTATAGTTCTTATTGACCATTAAATTTGGATCAAGTGTTAAAAAGAGAATTTGGTTTCTGCTCTTTGCTTCTCTTTATGTTCTTTTTGCCCATTGATTGGAATCAGGTCTTATTCCTTAAACAATTGTCTTATCATTCTCTCTTTATCTTCCCTTTGCAATTGATTGGAATTAAGTCTTTATTCCAAAAGAATCAGTGGTTTCTCTTTATCTCTTATATTCCTTTGGTAGTGAAGTTGGAGTCATGTCTTTATTCAAGTAAATTAGTTTGCTCATTCTTCTTTATGTTCTTTTTGTGCATTAGATTGGAATCAGGTCTGGTAGTTAGGGTTGGTTTTCTCATTCTCCTTTTATGTTCTTTTTGACTATGATTGGAATCAAGTCTTATTCCAAGAAATTAGTTTCTCGTTCATCTTTAATGGATCTAGCGCCATTATGATTGGAATCAGGTGGGTCTTTGTCCAAAGGAATTGGGTTTCAATGAATCTTCTTTATGTTCCGTTTGGCAATTCAGTTGCTGGAATCATGAGTCTTTGTCCTTAAGTAAATTGGGCTTTCTCTTTACTATTTGCTTTATGTTCTTTTGGCATTTAATTGGAGATCAAGTCTTACATTCAGTGGAATTGGTTTCTCATTTACTGGCTTTATTGGCTTCTTTTTGGCCCATTGATTGGAATCGAGTCTTATTCAAAAGGAATTGGTTTCTCATTCTCTTTATGTTCCTTTTGAAGCCATGATTGGAAATATCGAGTCTTGGTCGTTAAAGAAATTGGTTTATAGCTCTTCTTTTGGTTCTTTTGTGACACGTTGAGATTGGAATCAAGTCTTATTCAAAATTGGTTTTCTCATTCTCCTTTATGTTCCATTTGCGATTAGAGTTGGAATCAAGTCTTATCCTTCCTTAGGAATTGAAGCATCTCTTCTTCTTCTTTAATTTCTTTTGGCCATTGATTGGAATCAGGTCTTATTCCCGAAATGGAATTGGGTTTCTCCATTCTCCTGTTATAGTCCCCTTTGGCAGCTAGATTAAATCAGAAGTATTATTCGTTAAAATTGGTTCTACTCTTTCTTCTTTGATGTTCCTTTTGACCATTAGTCATTGGAGATCAAGTCTTATTCCTTCTAAGGAATTGGTTTCTCATTCTCCTTTATGTTTCCATTTGCGATTGATTGGAATCAAGTCTTTATCCTTAAGCAATTGAAGCTTCTCTTTCAATTCTTTAAGATCTTTCTTTTTGGTATTGAATTGGAATCAAAATCTTATTCCAAGGAATTGGTTTCTCATTCTGCGTTATGCAGTCCTTGCCTGAGACATGATTGGAATCCATGTCTTTATCCAAAGCAATTTGGTTTCTCTTTCTTCTTTAAGTTCCTTTTAGTAATTGATTGGAATCAAGTCTTATTCCTAAAAGAATTGGTTTCTCATTCTTCCCTTTTATGTTCCTTTTGCAATTGATTGGAATCAAAGTGCTAATATACCGTTAAGGAAATTGAAGTTTCTACTTTCTTCTTCTAAGTTCTTTTGACCATTGATTGGAATCAAGTCTTTATTCCAAAATGGAATTAGTTTTCTCATTCTCCTTTATATTCCTTTTGCAATTGTAATTAGAATCAAGTCTTGATCGTTAAGGAATTGTGGTTTCTCTTTCTTCTTTTTGTAGTTCTTTTTTGGACCATTGATTGGAATCAAGTCTTATTCCAAAGAAATTTTAGGTTTCTCATTCTTCTTTATGTTCACATTTAATTATTAAATCAAGTCTTTATCCTTAAGCAAGCGTTGGTTTATAACTAACCCTTTAAGTTCTTTTGGATTGAGATTGGAATCAAATCTTATTCCAAAAATGGAATTGGTTTCTCATTGACTCCTTTATGTTCCTTTTGAACATTTGAGTTAGAAACGAAGTCTCTTTATCATAATAAATTAGTTTCTCTTCTTTGTTGACTTCTTTGTTGGCGTTAGATTGGAATCAAGTCTTATTCCCAAAGAATTGGTTTCCTCTCATTCTCTTTATGTTCCATTTTGGCAATTGATTGGAATCAAAATCTTGATATCCTAATAAGCAATTGGCTTTCTCTTTCTTCTTTTAAGTTCTTTGTTGCCATTGATTGGAGATCAAGTCTTATTCCAAAAGGAATTGGTTCTCATTATCCTTTTATGTTCCTTTTTTGAACATAGATTGCCAATCAAGTGTTAATCCAAAGGAATTTGGTTTCTCTTTCTTGCCTTTAGGTTCTTTTGACCATTGATTGGAATCAAGTCTTATTCCAAAAGGAATTGGTTTCTCGTTCTTCTATATATTCCGTTGCAATTGATTGGAATCAAGTCTTTATCCTTAAGCAATTGGTGGCTTCTCTTTCAGCTACTTTGTGCCCAAGGTTCATTTTGGCCATTAGTTGGGGAGATCAGTCTTATTCCAAAGGAATTGGATTTCTCATTCTCCTTTATGTTCTTTTGAACATGATTGGAATCAAGTATGATAATTGAAACGTTAATTTAGGTTTCTCTAACTTCTTCTTTATGTTCTTTTGGCCCATTTGAATTGGCTAATCGAGTCTTATTCCAAAAGGAATTGGTTTCTCATTCTATACTTTGTATTTCCCCGTTTGCAATTGATTGGAATCATGTCTTTCATCCTTAAAACAATTGTCTTCTCTTTCTTCTTTAAAGGATTCTTTTGGCGGAAATTGATTGGAATCAAGTCTTATTCCGGGAAATGGAATTGGTTTCCTCATTCTCCGTTATGTTCCTTGTGCAATTGATTGGAGATCAGAAATGTCTTTATTAAAGGAATTTGGTTTACTCTTTCTTCTTTAGTTCTTTTGGCCATTGATTGGAATCAAGTCTTATTCAAAAGGAATTGGTTTCTCATTCTTCATTTTATATTCCTTTTGCACATTGATAAGTGGATTCAAGTCTTTGTCATAAGCGAATTGGTTTCTCTCTTCTTTTTAAGTTACTTTTCATAGGCCACTGTATTAGGAATCAAGGTCTCTATTCCAAAAGGAATTGGTTTCTCATTCTCCTTTTATGTTCCATTTGTGCAATTGATTGGAGATCGATAACTTTATCCTTAAGGAATTTGGCTTCTCTTTCTTCTTTAAGTTCTTTTGGCCATTGATTGGAATCCAAGTCTTATTCCAAATGGAATTGGTTTCCTCATTCTTCTTCGTATGTTCCTTATTGCAATTGATTGGGAATCAAGTCATTATCCTTAGAGCAATTGGTTTCTCTCTCTTCTTTAAAGTTCTTTTGGGCCATTGATTGGAATCAAGTCTTATTAGAAGGAATTGGTTTACCGTTCTCGTTGACCGGGTTAGTTATGTTCATTTAGCGAACATTTGATTGGAATCAAGTCTTAATCCATTAAGGCGATTGGTTTCTCTTTCTTCTTTATGGTACTTTTGACCATTGATTGGAATCTGTTGTGTGTGTAAGTCTTATTATTCAAAATGGAAATTGGTTTCTCATTCTCCTTTATGTTCACTGTTGCAATTGATTGGAATCAAAATGTCTTTTAACTCATTTGCTTGATTACGACCCTGCTTCTCTTCTTCTTAAGTTCTTTTGGCCATTGATTGGGGAATCAAGTCTTATTCCAAAAGGAATTGGTTTCTGCCATTCTCTTTCGCAGAAATTCCTTTTGCAATTGATTGGAATTAGAGTATTGATCCTTAAGGCGATTGAAGCTATTCTGTTCTTCTTTTGGATTCTTTGGCCCGATGATTGGAATCAAGTCTTATTCCATAAGGAATTGGTTTCTCATTCTCCCTTTATGATTCCTTTTGCAATTGGTTGGAATCAGGTCTTTATCCCAGCCAACAATTTAGTTTCTCTTTCTTCTTTAAGTTCTTTTGGCCATTGAGATTGGAATCAAGTCTCTTATTCCCAAATGGAATTGGTTTCTCATGTGACATTCTTTATGTTCCCTTATGCAATTGATTGGAATCATGTCTTTATCGCCAAGGCAATTGGTTTCTCTGTTATTCTTTTTAAGTTCTTTTGGCGTTGATTGGAATCCAAAGTCTTATTTCAAATAGGAATTAGTTTCTCATTCCTCTTTATGTTCACTTTGTACGTGAATTAGAATCAAGTGTTAATCGATTAAGAATCATTGGTTTCTCATTTAACCTTCTTTTAGTTAACGACTTTGACCAGAGTGATTGGAATCAGGTCTTATTCAAAAGGAATTGGTTTCTCATTCTTCTTCATGTTCCTTTGCAAATGATTGACAGAATCAGAAACAGTCTTTATGCCTTAAGGAAGCGGTGGTTTCTCTTTCTTCTTTTTAGGATTCTTTTGACCCGTTGATTGGAATCAAGTCTTATTCCAAAAGGAGATTGGTTTTCTCATTCTTCCTTTATGTTTGCCCTTTGCAATTGATGGGAATCCTTAAGTCTTAATCCTCAAAGCAATTGGCCTCTTCTCTTCTTCTTTCTGGGTTCTTTTTGGCCATTGAAACTTTGGGAAATCAAGTCTTATTCCAAAGGGTGGTTTCTCAATTTCTCCTTTTATATTCTTTTGCAATTGATTAGAAGCAGGTGGTCTTTATCCGTTAAGCGAATTGGTTCTATACTTCTTTTGGTTCTTTTGACAATTGATTGGAATCGAAGTCTTATTCCAAAAAGGAATTGGTAATTCTCCATTCTCCTTTATGTTCATTTACAATTGATTGGAATCAAGTCTTTATCCTTGAAGCAATTGGCTTATCTTTCTTCTTTAAGTTGCTTCTTTGTGCCGATTGATTAGGAATCGAGTCTTATTCCAAAAGGGATTGGTTTCTGCATTCTCCTTTACTGTTCCTTTTGTGAACATAGATTAGAGATCAAATATTGATCGTTAGGAATTTGGTTTCCTCTTTCTTCTTTTAGTTCTTTTGACCATTCATTCTGGAATCAAAATCTTATTCCAAAGGTGGTTTCTCATTCTCCTATATATTCCATTTGCAGTTGATTGGAATCAAGTCTTTATCCAAAGAATTGGTTTCTCATTCTCTTTAGAATGTTCCTTTGTGCATTGAATGGAATCAAGAGTCTTGATCCAAAGGAATTGGTTTCTCTTCTCTTCTTTATGTTCCTTTTAGACAATTGATTGGAATCAAATGTCTTATTCAAAGGAATTGGTTTCTCATTGCTTCTTATGGTTCTTTTGTGAATTGAATTTAGGAATCAAAGTCTTATTCCAAAAGGAATTGGTTTCTCATTCTTCTTTGTATTCCTTTTGCCATTGATTGGAATCATGTCTTATTCCTTAAACAATTGTCTTCTCTTTCTTCTTTGTAAGTTCTTTTGTGGCATTTGATTGGAATCAAGTCAATTATTCAAATGGAATTTGGATTTCTCTTTCTTCTTTATGTTCCTTGACCAATTGATTGGAATCAAGTCTTTATTCCTTGTATTGGTTTCTCTTTCTTCTTTATGTTCTTTTTGGCCATTGATTGGAATCAAGTCTCTTTATGACCATAAGCGAATTGGTTTCTCATTCTTCTTTAGTGTTCCTTTTTGCACACATGATTGGAATCAAGTAATCGTTATTCAGATGGAATTGGTTTCTTTTTTCTTCTTTATGATCCTTTTATGCCATTGGCTATTAGGGAATCTGAGTATTGATCCTTAAGAATTTGGTTTCTCCATTTCATTCTTATGGATTAACTTGATAGATTTGCAATTGGATTGAAATCATGACTTTATCCTTAAGGAGGAATTGGTTTCTCTTTCTTCTTTCAAATATTCCGTTTGATTGATTGGAATGCAGTCTTATTCCATAAGGAGATTGGTTTCTCATCTTACTACTTTTATGTTCTTTTTGGCCCATTGATTGGAATCAAGTCGTTATTGAGAGTAATGTGGTGCACTTCTCTTTCTCTTTTAAGTTCTTTATTGTAAGATTGGAATCAAATGTCTTAGTTCCAAAGGGAATTGGTTTCTCATTATCCTTTGTGTTTCCTTTTGAACATTAGATTAGAATCAAGTATTATTCGTTAAGAAAATTGGTTTCTCAATTCTCTTCTTTGTTTGAGTACTTTTGACCCAGGTTGATTGGAATCAAGTCTTTGTCATGGCCAAGAATTGGTTTCTCTTTCTTCTTCATGTTCATTTTTGGCCATTGATTGGAATCAAGTCTTTATCGTAAGGAATTGGTTTCTCTTTGACCGGATTGCTATGATTCCTTTTTGGCGTTGAAGATTGGAATCAAGTCTTATATCCTTAAAAAATTGGTTTCTCATTTATCCTTTATATGCTCCTTTTTTGAACATTGATTGGAATCAAGTCTTATTCCAGAAGGAATTGGTTTTCTACATTCTGCTTGATTCTTGTTAATTGCATTGAATGGGAATCAAGTCTTATTGATAAATTAGGAATTGGTTTCTCATTCTTCTTTTATGTTCCATTTGCGATTGATTGGAATCCAGAGTCTTTATTCCGAGGAATTGGTTTCTCATTCTTCTTTGGATTCACCTAACTGAATGGTGAATGGAGATCAAAGTCTTATGTCGAGAAAGGAATTGGTTTTACTCTTTCTCATTTATGTTCATTTTGAACATGTAGTTGGAATCCCAGTAATGTCGTTCGAGAATTGGATTTCTCATTCTTCTTTATGTTCTTTCAGCGTGACCATTGATTTGGAATTCAGAAGTCTTTATTCCTTAAGAAATTGGTTTCTCATTCTTCTTTTATGGGGATTCCATTTTGGCAATTGATTGGAATCAAGTCTTATTCCTTAAGAATTGGTTTCTCTTTCTATTTTTAAGTTCCTTTGTGGCCATTGATTGGAATCAAGTCTTATTCCAAAAGTTAGAATTGGATTTCTCATTCTTCTTTATATTCTTTGTCGAACGCATTAGTTGAAATCAGAGTCTTATTCCAGAAGGGAATTGGTTCACCGTTCTTCTTAAGTGACTAAAATTTGCAATTGATTGGAATTAGGTCTTATTCCTTGAAACGAAAGTGGTTTATAACATTCTTCTTTGGGTTCCTTTTGACCATTGAATTTAGAATCAAGTCTTATTCCATAATCGATTGGTTTCTCATTCTTCTTTATGGTTCAGTTACGATTGAAGATTCGGAATCAAATCTTTATCCTTGAAGCGATTGGTTTCTCATTCTCTTTAAGGCTTCCTTTTGCCATTGATTGGAATCAAAACTTATTACAAATGGAATTGGTTTCTCATATGGCCATTGTGAGTCCTTTTATTTGCGATTATTGGAATCATGTCTGATTATCCTTAAGCAATTGGTTTCTCTTTCTTCTTAAGTTCTTTGTTGGGTGATTGGAGATCAGGTGTCTTATTTCAAAGAATTGGTTTCTCATTCATGCCTTTTATGTTCACTTTATACACAATTAGAATCAAGTCTTTATCACTTAAAGAAATTGGTTTGTCATTAACTCTTCCAGTTCTTTTAGTACATTGGATTGGAGATCAAGTCTTGTGTCAAAAGAATTGGTTTCTCATTCTCCTTTTTGTTCCTTTATACATGATTAGAATCAAGGTAATGTCGTTATTTAGAAATTGGTTTACTCTTTCTCTACCTTTAAGTTCACGGCCATGGATTGGAATGTCAGGTCTTATTCGAAGGGAATTGGGTTTCTCATTCTTCTTTATATTCCGTTTGGTGATTAGAATCAAGTCTTAATCCTTAAAGTTAAATTGGTTTCTCTTTCTTCTTTTATGATTCTTTTGTTGACCATTGAGTTTGGAATCAAGTCTTATTCCCGAAAGGAATTGGTTTCTCATTTCTTCACTTTATGTTCCATTGCAATTTGATTGGAATCAAGTCTTTATCCTTAAGTAGCTTAATTGAGCTCTTCTTCTTCTTTAAAGGATTCTTTTGGCGATTGATTGGAATCAGGTCTTATTCCGGAATGAATTGGTTTCTGCATTCTCTTTATGTTTCCACTTGTCGAACATAGATTGAGATCAAGTATTGATCGTTAAAAGAGAATTTGGTTTCTCTGCTGTTACTTTTGGTTCTTTGATGGCCATTGATTGGAGATCAAGTCTTATTCCATAAGGGAATTGGTTTCTCATTCTCACTTCATGTTTGTTTGCAATTGATTGGAATCAAATCTTGCTCCTTAAGCAATTAAACCTGCTTTCTCTTTCTTCTTTAAGTTCTTTGGCCATTGAATTGGAGATCAAATCTTATTCCAAAGGAATTAGGTTTCTGGAATTCACTTGCATTGTATGTTCCATTTTGTGCAATTGAAAGTTGGAGATCAATGTCTTTATCGTTAAGGAATTGGATTTACTACTTTTAACCTTTTAAGTTAACTTTGACCATTGATTGGAATCAAGTCTTATTCCAAGA
Organism: Pterocarpus macrocarpus; assembly: GCA_031439585.1. NCBI lineage: Eukaryota > Viridiplantae > Streptophyta > Magnoliopsida > Fabales > Fabaceae > Pterocarpus > Pterocarpus macrocarpus. The sequence goes on from JAVHNN010000377.1 coordinate 55,526, forward strand.
GGAATTGGTTTCTCATTCTTCTTTATGTTCCTTATACATTGAAAGTTAGAGAATCAAATCTATCATGCGATTAAGAATTGGTTTGTACTTTCTTATTTAAGTTCTTTGTTGACCATGGATTGGAATCAAGTCTTTGTTATCCAAAGGAGAATTAGCTTCTCATTCTTCTGCTATGTTCCTTTGTGCAAATGATTGAGAATCAAGTATTGTCGTTAAGAAATTGGTTTCTCTTTCTTCTTTATGTTGCTTTTTGACCATTGAGAATTGGAATCAAGTCTTATTCCAAAAGGAATTGGTTTCTCATTCTTCTTTATGTTCACTTGCAATTGATTGGAATTCATTGTCTTTATCCTTCAACTATTCGGTATTCTCTGCCACTCTTTCTTTAGGTTCTTTTGGCCATGGATTGGAATCAAGTCTTATTCCAAAAGGAATTGGTTTCTCATTCTCCTTTATCAATGATTCTCACTTTGTGAACATAGATTAGAAGCTCAAGTATTAATCGATTGAATTGGTTTACTCTTTCTTTGGATTAACTTGACCTTTGACATTGATTGGAATCAAGTCTTATTCCAAAATTGGTTTCTCATTTCTCCTATTATGTTCCATTTTGCCTTTATTGCAAATTGGAATCCAAAGTCTTTATTCAATAGCAATTGAAGCCTTTCTCTTCTTCTTTAAGTTCATTTTGGCCATAGTGATTGGAATCAAGTCTTATTCCAAGCGAATTGGTTTCTGGAATTCTTCCTTTGTATATTCCTTTTGAACATTGATTAGAAGCAAGTCTTTAATCTCCTTAAGGAATTGGTTTCTACTTTCTTCTTTTTGGTTCTTTTTGGCCATTCCCATTTGGAATCAAGTCTTATTCCAAAGAAAGATTGGTTTCGTTATCCCTGCCATGTTCATTTACGGGTGATTGGAATCAAGTCTTTATCCCAAGATAGATTGGTTTCTCTCTCTTCTTTATGTTCCTTTGTGCATTGTATTGGAGATCAGAGTCTTATGTCGTTAAGCAGATTCGGTTTCTCATTCTTCTTTATATTCTTTTTGAACACATTGATTGGAATCGAGTCTTATTCGTTAAGAAATTGGTTTCTCTTTCTTGCTTATTATGTTCCGTTGACCATTGATTTGGAATCAAGTCTTATTCCAAAGGCGGTGGATTTCTCATTGTCTCCTTTACTTATGTTCCAGTACAATTGATTGGTCAAATCAAGTCTTTATCCAAAAGGAATTGGCTTCTCATTCTTCTTGTAATCCCTTACATTTTGCCATTGATTGGAGATCAATGTGTTATTAAAGGAATTGGTTTCTCATTCGACTTTATGTTATTTTGAACATGAGTTGGAATCAAGTCTTATTCCCGAGGGAATTGGTTTCTCTTTCTTCTTTTCATTTAACGACATTCCATGGTGGAATCAAGTCTTATTCATAAGGAATTGGTTTTCTCATTCTCCTTTATATTCCTTTTGCCGAAGTTGAGTTGGAATCAAGTCTTGCCTATCCAAAGCAATTGGTTTCTCATAATCTTCTTTATAGTTCTTTTGTACATTGATTGGAATCAAGTCTTCAATGGGTTAAAGAATGGGAATTGGTTTTTCTCTTTCTTCTTGTATATTCTCGTACAACTGACCGATTGATTGGAGATCGAAGTCTCTTATTCCTTTAACGGAATTGGTTCTCTCATTCTGCTTTAAGTTCCTTTTGCGGTGATTGGAATCAAGTCTTTTACATCCTTAAGAAATTGGTTTGTTTTTCTATTTATGAGTTCTTTTTACATTGATTAGATTCAAGTCTTATGTCCAGATGGAATTAGTTTCTCATTCTCTTTGTAGTCCACCCCAATGCGTAGATAGAAATCAAGTGTAATGGTTAGAATTTGGTTTTTCTCTTCTTCTTTTTGGTTCTCCCATTGCAAAACTAGATTAGAATCAAGTCTTATTCCAAAAAAGGGAGGATTGGTTTCTAATTCTCCTTTATGTTCCCATTGCAATTGAATTGGAATCAAGTCTTTATCCTTAAACAATTGGCTTCTCTTTGTTGCTACTTTAAGTTCTTTTGGCCCATTGATTGGAATCAAATCTTATTCCGGAATGGAATTGGTTTCTCATTTACCGTTATGTTCATGGCGATTGAGTTGGAATCAAATCATTATTCCAAGCTGATAAATTTTCTCATTCTTTGTTAGCTTCTTTGGCGATAGTTAGGAATCAATTCTTATTCGAAATGGCAATTGGTTTAACTCGTTCTTTCAAGTAGTCCTTTGTGGGCAATTGATTGGAATCAAGTCTTATTCCAAGGAATTTGGTTTCTCATTCTCCTTTATATTCCTTTTGAACATGTATTAGAAATCAAATGTGTCTTATTCAGAAAGGAATTGGTTTCTCATTCTATTTTAAGTGTTCCATTTGACCATTGAAGTTGGAGATCAAGTCACTTATTCCAAAAGAGGAATTGGTTTCTCATTCTCTTTATGTTCAATTTTGCACCGATGATTGGAATCAGGTCTTTATCCTTAGCGATTGGTTTCTCTTTCTCTTTTAAGATTCTTTGGCCATTGATTGGGAGATCAAATGTGTCGTTAGAGTGGTTCCAAAGGAATTGTGGTTTTCTCATTATTACTTTTATGTTTCCTTTTGAAATGATGATTCTGGAATCAAGTCTTTTATTCCTTAAGAGAAAATTGGTTTCCTCTTTCTTCTTCAGGATTCTTGATGCATTCATTGATTGGAATCAGAGTCTTATTCCAAAGGAATTGGTTTCTCATTCTCCTTGCTATGTTCCATTTGGCCATTGATTGGAATCAAGTCTTATTCCAGTAGCAGTTGGCTTCTCATTCTCTTTAAGTTCTTTTGGCCATTGATTGGAATCAAGTCTTGATTCCAAAAGGAAAATTTAGTTTCTCTTTCTTCTTTATGGATTCACTTTGTTGAACATGATTAGAATCAAGTCTTTATCTCCGTTAAGAAATTGGGTTTCTCATTCTTCTTTATAGTTCACTTTGACCATTCATAGTCAGTGTGTCGTTAAAGTGATTTCTCTTTCTTACTTTGGACATTGCTGATAATTAGTTGGAATCAAAGTCTTATTCAGAGGAATTGGTTTCTCATTCTCTCCTTTATGTTCCATTTGCAATTAGATTGGAATCAAGTCTCTTTATCCTTGAAGCGGTGAATAAGCCTGTCTTTTCTTATTCTCTTTAGATTCTTTTGGCCGTGATTGGAATCAGAGTCTTATTCCAAAGATCAAATTGGTTCTCTCAAACATTCTCCTTTTATGTTCCTTTTTGACATGATTGGAAACAAGTCAAATTGATCCAAAGTTAAAGGTGGTTTCTCTTCTTCTTTTGGTTTTCTTTTTTGACCATTGAGTTGGAATCAGAGTCTCTTATTCCAAAAGGAATTGGTTTCTCATTCTTCAACTTTATATTTACCTTTGCAATTGAATTGGAATCAAGTCTTTAATCAGCTTAAACTGCAATTGGCTCTCTTTCTATCTTTAAGTTCTTTTGGCCATTGATTGGAATCAAGTCTTATTCCAGAAGGAATTGGTTTCTCATTCTCCTTTGTAGTCTTCACTTCGAAATCGTAAGATTGGAGATCAAGTATTGATCGTTAAAGAAATTGCGTTTCTCTTCTGCTTTGGTTCTTTGTTGGGTTATAAAACTGTTGATTGGAATCAAGTCTTATTCAAAGAAGGGTGGTAAGTTCCTCATTTCTTCTTTATGTTCCCATTGCAATTGATTGGAATCAAGTCTTATCATCAGCAAGCAATTGGTCTCTCTTTTTCTTTTAGTGTTCCTTTTGCCATTGATTGGAATCAAATCTTATTCCAAATGGAATTGGTTTCTCATTGACGAATTTATGTTCGCTTGTGCGATTGATTGGAATCAAGTCTTTATCAGCTTAAGCAATTGGTTTCTCTTTCTTTATTTAAGTTCTTTTGGCCAATGATTGGAATCTGTAAGTCTCTATTCCAAAAAGGAATTGGTTTCTCAATTTCTCCTTTGTGTTCCTTTATGCATGATTGGAATCAAGTAATGATAGATTCGTTTAGGAATTGGTTTCTCTTTCTTGCTTTGGTTCTTTTTGTTGATTGGTGGAATCAGAGTCTTATTCAAAAGGAATTGGTCTCTCACATTCTCCTTTTATGTTCCTTTGCAAATGATTAGAATCAAGTCTTAATCCTTAAGCCAATTAGGTTCTCTTTCTTCTTTAGGTTCTTTTGACCATTGATTGGAATCAAGTCTTATTCCAAAAAGGAATTGGTTCTCATTCGATTTCTCCTTTGTGTTCCTTTGTGCAATTGATTGGAATCAAGTCTTTATCCTTAAGCAATTGTCTTCGATCTTCTTCTTTACCCTTCTTCCCAGATTTTGACCCGATGAATTGGAATCAAGTCTTATTCAAAGGTGAATTGGTTTCTCCATTCTCCTTTATGTTCCTTTGCAATTGATTGGAATTGAGTCTTAATCGTTAAAGCGGTGGCTTGTCTCTTTCTTGCTTTTGGTTCTTTTGACCATTCAGATCTGGAATCAAGTCTTATTCCAAAAGGAATTGGTTTCTCCATTCTCCTTTATGTTCCATTTGCAATTGATTGGAATCAAGTCTTTATCCTTAAGCAATTAAAGCCTGTACTCTTCTTTAAGTTCATTTGGCCATTGATTGGAATTAAGTCTTATTCCAAAAATTGGTTTCTCATTATCCTTTTATATTCGTGCCCCAGGCGCTGATTAGAAGCAAAATTAATCCAAAGTTAAGTGGTTTTACTCTTTTCACCTTTGGTTCTTTTGACCGTTCAAATGGAATCAAGTCTTATTCCAAAGGAATTGGTTTCTCGACCTCCTATATGTTCCATTTGCAATTGATTGGAATCAGAATCTTATTCCTTCGCTTAATTAAACCTCTTTCTTCTTTAAGTTCATTTGGCCGTTGTGATTGGCATCAAGTCTTGTCCAAAGCGGAATTAGTTTTCTCATTCTCCTTTATATTCACTTTTGAACATTGAGTTAGAAGCAAGTATTAATCACGTTAAGGAAGTGGTTTCTAACAACCTCTTTTATGTTCTTTTGACCGTTCCATTGGTATCAAGTCTTTATTCAAAAGGAATTGGTTTCTCGTTCTCATTTGTGTTTCCATTTATGATTGGTTGGAATCATATCTTTATCCTAAAGCAATTACTCTTCTCTTTCTTCTTTAAGTTCTTTTTGCCATTTGATTTGGAATCAAGTCTTATTCCAAAGGGTGGTTTCTCATTCTCCTTATGTTCACTTTTAGACATTGATTAAATCAAGTATTAATCGTTAAATTGGTTTCTTCTTCTCTTTGGTTCTTTTTGACCATTGGTTGGAATCAAGTCTTATTCCAAAGGAATTGGTTTCTCATTCTTCTTTATATTAGTTTACGGTGATTGGAATCAAGTCTTATTCCAAAGAATTAGTTTCTCATTCTCCTTTGTATTCCTTTTTGAACATTGATTAAAAACAAATTAATCGTTAAATAATTGGTTTCTCTTTTCTTATTTTGGTTCTTTTGACCGTTCGTTTGAATCAAGTCTTGCATTAAAAGAATTGGTTTCTGCTCTCTCTTTATGTTCCCTTTACGTTTGATTGGAATCAAGTCTTTATCCTTACGCAATTGGGCTCTCTTTCTTCATTATGTTCTTTTGGCCATCAGATTGGGATCAAGTCTTATTCCGTGGAATTGGTTTTTATAAATTGGTATTGTATTCACAAGCCATGGGTTGATTGGAATCAAGCGTTATTCCAAAGGAATTAGTTTATCATTCTCCTTTATGTTCATACATGCCATTGAAAGTTAGAATCAAGTGGCTAATTCCGTTAGGAATTGGTTTCTCTTTCTTTTGGTTCTTTTGACCATTGATTGGAATCAAGTCTTATTCCAAAGGAATTGGTTTCTCCTTCTCCTTTATATTTCCATTGCAATTGATTGGAATCATATCTTGTTCCATGCAGCAATTGGTTTCTCATACTCTTAACCACATAAGTTACTTTTGGCCATGGATTGGAATCAAATCTTATTCAAGGAATTGGTTTTCTCATTCTCCTTTATATTTTCCTTTTTGTACATTGATTAGGATGGTAATGTCGTTCCAAAAGAAATTGGTTTCTCATTCTTCTTTTGAGTGTGACCGTTGATTGGAATCAAGTCTTTATTCCAAGGAATTGGTTTCTCATTCGTTTATGTTAAAATTTACGATTGATTGGAATCAAAATCTTCTCCAGCCGTAATTGTATCTTACTCTTTCTTCTTTAAGTTCTTTTGCCCATTGGTGGAATCAAGTCTTATTCCAAATGGAATTGGTTTCTCGTGTGTTATATTCCTTGTGGAGTTGATTGAGATCAAGTCTTATTCAAAGAATTGAATTTCTGTTCTCCTCCTATGTTATTTTTATGCAATTGATTTGAATCAAGTATAATAAGACAAGAAAATTGACACATTTGCTTCTTTTGAATTCTTTGTAGTAATTCAGTTTGGAATCAATTCTTGTCCAAAGGAATTGGTTTCTCATTCTCCATTATATTCCATTTGCATTTGATTGGAATCAAATCTTTATCCTTAACAATTGTCGTCTCTTTTCATCTTTAAGTTCTTTTTGACCGTGATTAGGATCAAGTCTTATTCCAAATGGAATTGGTTTCTCATTATTTATTATATTCCTTATGCGATTGATTGGAATCAAGTCTTATACCAAAAAGAAATTGGTCCACTCGTTCTCCTTTATGTTCCTTTGCAATTGATTGGAATCAAGTCTTATCCAAAAGGAATTGGTTTCTCATCTTTATGTTCTTTTGGCCATTGATTGGAATCAAGTCTTATTCCAAAGGAATTGGTTTCTCATTCTCCTTTATGTTCCTTTTGCATTGATTGGAATCAAGTCTTATTCCAAAGGAATTGGTTTCTCATTCTCTTTATGTTCCTTTTGCAATTGATTGGAATCAAGTCTTATTCCAAGGAATTGGTTTCTCTTTCTCTTTTATGTTCTTTTTGCCATTGATTGGAATCAAGTCTTATTCCAAAAGGAATTGGTTTCTCTTTCTCTTTATGTTCCTTTGCCATTGATTGGAATCAAGTCTTATTCCAAAGGAATTGGTTTCTCATTCTTTTTATGTTCTTTTGCAATTGATTGGAATCAAGTCTTATTCCAAAGGAATTGGTTTCTCTTTCTTTTTTATGTTCTTTTGCCATTGATTGGAATCAAGTCTTATTCAAAAGAATTGGTTTCTCATTCTCCTTTATGTTCTTTTGCCATTGATTGGAATCAAGTCTTATTCCAAAAAATTGGTTTCTCTTTCTTCTTTATGTTCTTTGGCCATTGATTGGAATCAAGTCTTATTCCAAAAGGAATTGGTTTCTCATTCTCTTTATGTTCTTTTGCCATTGATTGGAATCAAGTCTTATTCCAAAGGAATTGGTTTCTCATTCTCTTTATGTTCTTTTGCCATTGATTGGAATCAAGTCTTATCCAAAGGAATTGGTTTCTCTTTCTTTTATGTTCTTTTGCCATTGATTGGAATCAAGTCTTATTCCAAAGGAATTGGTTTCTCATTCTTCTTTATGTTCTTTTGCACATGATTGGAATCAAGTCTTATTCCTTAAGAATTGGTTTCTCATTCTTTTATGTTCTTTTGGCCATTGATTGGAATCAAGTCTTATTCCAAAGGAATTGGTTTCTCATTCTCCTTTATGTTCCTTTGCAATTGATTGGAATCAAGTCTTATTCCAAAGGAATTGGTTTCTCATTCTTCTTTATGTTCTTTTGCAATTGATTGGAATCAAGTCTTATTCCAAAGGAATTGGTTTCTCATTCTCTTTATGTTCTTTTGCAATTGATTGGAATCAAGTCTTATTCCAAAGAATTGGTTTCTCATTCTCCTTTATGTTCCTTTTGCCATTGATTGGAATCAAGTCTTATTCCAAAAGGAATTGGTTTCTCATTCTTCTTTATGTTCTTTTGCCATTGATTGGAATCAAGTCTTATTCCAAAGGAATTGGTTTCTCATTCTCCTTTATGTTCCTTTTGCCATTGATTGGAATCAAGTCTTATTCCAAAAGGAATTGGTTTCTCATTCTTCTTTATGTTCTTTTGCAATTGATTGGAATCAAGTCTTATCCAAAAGGAATTGGTTTCTCTTTCTTTTATGTTCTTTTGCCATTGATTGGAATCAAGTCTTATTCCAAAAGGAATTGGTTTCTCATTCTCCTTTATGTTCCTTTTGTACATTGATTGGAATCAAGTTCTTAATTAAGAAATTGGTTTCTCTTTCTTCTTTGTTCTTTTTGCCATTGATTGGAATCAAGTCTTATTCCAAAAGGAATTGGTTTCTCATTCTCCTTTATGTTCTTTTGCATTGATTGGAATCAAGTCTTTATCCTTAAGGAATTGGTTTCTCTTTCTTCTTTATGTTCTTTTGCCATTGATTGGAATCAAGTCTTATTCCAAAGGAATTGGTTTCTCATTCTCTTTATGTTCCTTTGGCCATTGATTGGAATCAAGTCTTATTCAAAAGGAATTGGTTTCTCATTCTTCTTATGTTCTTTTGCATTGATTGAATCAAGTCTTATTCCAAATTGAATTCTTTCTTTTCTTCTTTATGTTCCTTTGATTGATTGAATCAAGTCTTATTCCAAAAGAATTGGTTTCTCATTCTCCTTTATGTTCCTTTTGCAATTGATTGGAATCAAGTCTTATTCCAAAAGGAATTGGTTTCTCTTTCTCTTTATGTTCTTTTGCCATTGATTGGAATCAAGTCTTATTCCAAAGGAATTGGTTTCTCATTCTTCTTTATGTTCTTTTGCAATTGATTGAATCAAGTCTTATTCCAAAAGGAATTGGTTTCTCATTCTTCTTTATGTTCTTTGCATTGATTGGAATCAAGTCTTATATCCAAAGCAATTGGTTTCTCTTTCTTCTATGTTCTTTTGGCCATTGATTGGAATCAAGTCTTATTCCAAAGGAATTGGTTTCTCATTCTTCTTTATGTTCCTTTTGCAATTGATTGGAATCAAGTCTTATTCCAAAATTGGTTTCTCTTCTCCTTTATGTTCCATTGATTGGAATCAAGTCTTATTCCAAAGGAATTGGTTTCTCATTCTTTTATGTTCTTTTGCAATTGATTGGAATCAAGTCTTATCCAAAAGAATTGGTTTCTCATTTCTTTATGTTCTTTTGCCATTGATTGAATCAAGTCTTATTCCAAAGGAATTGGTTTCTCATTCTCTTTATGTTCTTTTGCACATTGATTGGAATCAAGTCTTATTCCAAAAGGAATTGGTTTCTCATTCTTCTTTATGTTCTTTTGCCATTGATTGGAATCAAGTCTTATTCCAAAGGAATTGGTTTCTCATTCTTTTATGTTCTTTTGGCCATTGATTGGAATCAAGTCTTATCCAAAGGAATTGGTTTCTCATTCTTCTTTATGTTCTTTTGCCATTGATTGGAATCAAGTCTTATTCCAAAGGAATTGGTTTCTCATTCTTCTTTATGTTCCTTTGCATTGATTGGAATCAAGTCTTATTCCAAAGGAATTGGTTTCTCTTTCCTTTATGTTCTTTTGGACATTGATTGGAATCAAGTCTTATTCCAAAGGAATTGGTTTCTCATTCTCTTTATGTTCTTTTGCAATTGATTGGAATCAAGTCTTATTCCTTAAGGAATTGGTTTCTCTTTCTTCTTTATGTTCTTTTGCCATTGATTGGAATCAAGTCTTATTCCAAAAGGAATTGGTTTCTCATTCTTTATGTTCCTTTGCAATTGATTGGAATCAAGTCTTTATTCCAAAGGAATTGGTTTCTCTTTCTTCTTTATGTTCTTTGGCCATTGATTGGAATCAAGTCTTATTCCAAAAGGAATTGGTTTCTCATTCTCCTTTATGTTCTTTGCATTGATTGGAATCAAGTCTTTATCCTTAAGAAATTGGTTTCTCTTCTTCTTTATGTTCTTTTGGCCATTGATTGGAATCAAGTCTTATTCCAAAGGAATTGGTTTCTCATTTCTCCTTTATGTTCCTTTTGCATGATTGATTGGAATCAAGTCTTATTCCAAGGAATTGGTTTCTCTTTCTTTTATGTTCTTTGGCCATTGATTGGAATCAAGTCTTATTCCAAATGGAATTGGTTTCTCATTCTTTTTATGTTCTTTTGCCATTGATTGGAATCAAGTCTTATTCCAAAAGGAATTGGTTTCTCATTCTTCTTTATGTTCTTTTTGCATTGATTGGAATCAAGTCTTATTCCAAAGGAATTGGTTTCTCATTCTTCTTTTATGTTCTTTTGCATTGATTGGAATCAAGTCTTATTCCAAAAGGAATTGGTTTCTCATTCTCCTTTATGTTCTTTTGCAATTGATTGGAATCAAGTCTTATTCCAAAGGAATTGGTTTCTCATTCTTCTTTATGTTCTTTTGCCATTGATTGGAATCAAGTCTTATTCCAAGGAATTGGTTTCTCATTCTTTTTATGTTCTTTTGCCATTGATTGGAATCAAGTCTTATTCCAAGGAATTGGTTTCTCATTCTCTTTATGTTCTTTTGCCATTGATTGGAATCAAGTCTTATTCCTTAAGGAATTGGTTTCTCTTTCTTCTTTATGTTCTTTTTGCCATTGATTGGAATCAAGTCTTATTCCAAAGGAATTGGTTTCTCATTCTCTTTATGTTCCTTTGCATTGATTGGAATCAAGTCTTATTCCAAGGAATTGGTTTCTCATTCTTCTTTATGTTCTTTTGCCATTGATTGGAATCAAGTCTTATTCCAAAGAATTGGTTTCTCTTTCTTTTTATGTTCTTTTGCATTGATTGGAATCAAGTCTTATTCCAAGGAATTGGTTTCTCATTCTCTTTATGTTCTTTTGTACATTGATTGGAATCAAGTCTTATTCCAAAAGGAATTGGTTTCTCTTTCTTCTTTATGTTCTTTTGCCATTGATTGGAATCAAGTCTTATTCCAAAGGAATTGGTTTCTCTTTCTTCCTTTATGTTCTTTTGCCATTGATTGGAATCAAGTCTTTTTCCAAAAGGAATTGGTTTCTCATTGACCGTTATGTTCCGTGTGCAATTGATTGGAATCAAGTCTTTATCCTTAAGATATTGGCTTCTCTTTCTTTTTTAAGTTCTTTTGGCCATTGATTGGAATCAAGTCTTATTCCAAAAGAATTGGTTTCTCATTCTCCTTTATGTTCCTTTGCACATTGATTGGAATCAAGTCTTATTCCTTAAGAAATTGGTTTCTCTTTCTCTTTATGTTCTTTTGGCCATTGATTGGAATCAAGTCTTATTCCAAAAGGAATTGGTTTCTCATTCTCCTTTATGTTCCATTTGCAATTGATTGGAATCAAGTCTTTATCCTTAAGGAATTGGTTTCCCATTCTTCTTTTATGTTCTTTTGGCATTGATTGGAATCAAGTCTTATTCCAAAGGAATTGGTTTCTCATTCTTCTTATGTTCCTTTGCAATTGATTGGAATCAAGTCTTATTCCTTAAGGAATTGGTTTCTCTTTCTTTTATGTTCTTTTGCACATTGATTGGAATCAAGTCTTATTCCAAAGGAATTGGTTTCTCATTCTTCTTTATGTTCTTTTGCAATTGATTGGAATCAAGTCTTATTCCAAAGCAATTGGTTTCTCATTCTCTTTATGTTCTTTTGCATTGATTGGAATCAAGTCTTATTCCAAAGGAATTGGTTTCTCATTCTCCTTTATGTTCCTTTGCAATTGATTGGAATCAAGTCTTTATCCTTAAGAATTGGTTTCTCTTTCTTTATGTTCTTTTGCCATTGATTGGAATCAAGTCTTATTCCAAAAGGAATTGGTTTCTCATTCTCCTTTATGTTCCTTTTGCACATTGATTGGAATCAAGTCTTAATCCTTAAGAAATTGGTTTCTCTTTCTTCTTTTATGTTCTTTTGGCCATTGATTGGAATCAAGTCTTATTCCAAAGGAATTGGTTTCTCATTCTCCTTTATGTTCCTTTGCAATTGATTGGAATCAAGTCTTATTCCAAAGGAATTGGTTTCTCTTTCTTTTATGTTCTTTTGCCATTGATTGGAATCAAGTCTTTATTCCAAAAGGAATTGGTTTCTCTTTCTTTTTATGTTCTTTTGGCATTGATTGGAATCAAGTCTTATTCCAAAAGGAATTGGTTTCTCATTCTCCTTTATGTTCCTTTTGCACATTGATTGGAATCAAGTCTTATTCCAAAAGGAATTGGTTTCTCTTTCTTCTTTATGTTCTTTGGCCATTGATTGGAATCAAGTCTTATTCCAAAAGGAATTGGTTTCTCATTCTCCTTTATGTTCCTTTTGCAATTGATTGGAATCAAGTCTTATTCCAAAGGAATTGGTTTCTCATTCTCTTTATGTTCTTTGCACATTGATTGGAATCAAGTCTTATTCCAAAGGAATTGGTTTCTCATTCTTCTTTATGTTCTTTTGCCATTGATTGGAATCAAGTCTTATTCAAAAGGAATTGGTTTCTCATTCTCTTTATGTTCCTTTTGCATTGATTGGAATCAAGTCTTATTCCTTAAGGAATTGGTTTCTCTTCTTTATGTTCTTTTGCCATTGATTGGAATCAAGTCTTATTCCAAAAGGAATTGGTTTCTCATTCTCCTTTATGTTCCTTTGCAATTGATTGGAATCAAGTCTTATTCCAAAGGAATTGGTTTCTCTTTCTTCTTTATGTTCTTTTGCCATTGATTGGAATCAAGTCTTATTCCAAAGGAATTGGTTTCTCTTTCTTTATGTTCTTTTGCCATTGATTGGAATCAAGTCTTATTCCAAAAGGAATTGGTTTCTCATTCTCCTTTATGTTCCTTTTGCATTGATTGGAATCAAGTAAGTCTTTAAAAATTGGTTTCTCTTTCTTCTTTATGTTCTTTTGACCATTGATTGGAATCAAGTCTTATTCCAAAAATTGGTTTCTCATTCTCTTTATGTTCCTTTGCAATTGATTGGAATCAAGTCTTATTCCAAAAGGAATTGGTTTCTCATTCTTCTTTATGTTCCTTTGCCATTGATTGGAATCAAGTCTTATTCCAAAGGAATTGGTTTCTCTTTCTTTTATGTTCTTTTGGCCATTGATTGGAATCAAGTCTTATTCCAAAGGAATTGGTTTCTCATTCTTTATGTTCCTTTTGCATTGATTGGAATCAAGTCTTATTCCAAAAGGAATTGGTTTCTCTTTCTTCTTTTGTTCTTTTGCCATTGATTGGAATCAAGTCTTATTCCAAAGGAATTGGTTTCTCATTCTTCTTTATGTTCCTTTGCAATTGATTGGAATCAAGTCTTTATCCAAAGGAATTGGTTTCTCATTCTTCTTTATGTTCTTTTGCCATTGATTGGAATCAAGTCTTATTCCAAAGGAATTGGTTTCTCATTCTTTTTATGTTCTTTTGGCATTGATTGGAATCAAGTCTTATTCCAAAAGGAATTGGTTTCTCATTCTCCTTTATGTTCCTTTTGCCATTGATTGGAATCAAGTCTTATTCCAAAAGGAATTGGTTTCTCTTTCTTCTTTATGTTCCTTTGCCATTGATTGGAATCAAGTCTTATTCCAAGGAATTGGTTTCTCTTCTCTTTATGTTCCATTTGGCCATTGATTGGAATCAAGTCTTATTCCAAAGGAATTGGTTTCTCATTCTTCTTTATGTTCCTTTGCAATTGATTGGAATCAAGTCTTATTCCAAATTGGTTTCTCTTTCTTTTTATGTTCTTTTGCAATTGATTGGAATCAAGTCTTATTCCAAAGGAATTGGTTTCTCATTCTCCTTTATGTTCCTTTTGCACATTGATTGGAATCAAGTCTTATTCCAAGAAATTGGTTTCTCTTTCTTCTTTATGTTCTTTTGCCATTGATTGGAATCAAGTCTTATTCCAAAGGAATTGGTTTCTCATTCTCTTTATGTTCTTTTGCAATTGATTGGAATCAAGTCTTATTCCAAAGGAATTGGTTTCTCTTCTTCTTTATGTTCTTTTGCCATTGATTGGAATCAAGTCTTATTCCAAAAGGAATTGGTTTCTCATTCTTTTTATGTTCCTTTGCAATTGATTGGAATCAAGTCTTATTCCAAAAGGAATTGGTTTCTCATTCTTCTTTATGTTCTTTTGCCATTGATTGGAATCAAGTCTTATTCCTTAAGGAATTGGTTTCTCATTCTCTTTTATGTTCTTTTGCCATTGATTGGAATCAAGTCTTATTCCAAAGGAATTGGTTTCTCTTTCTTTTATGTTCCTTTTGCCATTGATTGGAATCAAGTCTTATTCCAAAATTGGTTTCTCATTTCTTTATGTTCCTTTTGCATTGATTGGAATCAAGTCTTATCCTTAAGGAATTGGTTTCTCTTTCTTTTTATGTTCTTTTGGCCATTGATTGGAATCAAGTCTTATTCCAAAAGGAATTGGTTTCTCATTCTCTTTATGTTCCTTTTGCATTGATTGGAATCAAGTCTTATCCTTAAGAAATTGGTTTCTCTTTCTTCTTTTGTTCTTTTGCCATTGATTGGAATCAAGTCTTATTCCAAAGGAATTGGTTTCTCATTCTCCTTTATGTTCCATTTGCAATTGATTGGAATCAAGTCTTATTCCAAAGGAATTGGTTTCTCTTTCTTCTTTATGTTCTTTTGCCATTGATTGGAATCAAGTCTTATTCCAAAAGGAATTGGTTTCTCTTTCTTTTTATGTTCTTTTGCCATTGATTGGAATCAAGTCTTATTCCAAAAGGAATTGGTTTCTCATTCTCCTTTATGTTCTTTTGCACATTGATTGGAATCAAGTCTTATTCCAAAGAAATTGGTTTCTCTTTCTTCTTTATGTTCTTTTGCCATTGATTGGAATCAAGTCTTATTCCAAAGGAATTGGTTTCTCATTCTCCTTTATGTTCCTTTGCAATTGATTGGAATCAAGTCTTATTCCAAGGAATTGGTTTCTCTTTCTTCTTTATGTTCTTTTGCCATTGATTGGAATCAAGTCTTATTCCAAAGGAATTGGTTTCTCTTTCTTTATGTTCCTTTTTGCATTGATTGGAATCAAGTCTTATTCCAAAGGAATTGGTTTCTCATTCTTCTTTATGTTCTTTTGCATTGATTGGAATCAAGTCTTATTCCAAAAGCAATTGGTTTCTCTTTTTCTTTGGTTCTTTTGCCATTGATTGGAATCAAGTCTTTATTCCAAAAATTGGTTTCTCATTCTCCTTTATGTTCTTTTGCAATTGATTGGAATCAAGTCTTATTCCAAAGGAATTGGTTTCTCATTCTCTTTATGTTCCTTTGCATTGATTGGAATCAAGTCTTATTCCAAAGGAATTGGTTTCTCTTTCTTTTATGTTCTTTTGCCATTGATTGGAATCAAGTCTTATTCCAAAGGAATTGGTTTCTCATTCTTCTTTATGTTCCTTTTGCAATTGATTGGAATCAAGTCTTATTCCAAAAGGAATTGGTTTCTCTTTCTTCTTTATGTTCTTTTGCCATTGATTGGAATCAAGTCTTATTCCAAAAGGAATTGGTTTCTCATTCTCCTTTATGTTCCTTTGCAATTGATTGGAATCAAGTCTTATTCCAAAGGAATTGGTTTCTCATTCTTCTTTATGTTCTTTTGCCATTGATTGGAATCAAGTCTTATTCCAAAGGAATTGGTTTCTCTTTCTTTATGTTCTTTTGCCATTGATTGGAATCAAGTCTTATTCCAAAGGAATTGGTTTCTCATTCTCCTTTATGTTCTTTTGCACATTGATTGGAATCAAGTCTTATTCCAAGGAATTGGTTTCTTTTCTTTTGTTCTTTTGCCATTGATTGGAATCAAGTCTTATTCAAAAGGAATTGGTTTCTCATTCTCCTTTATGTTCTTTTGCAATTGATTGGAATCAAGTCTTATCCTTAAGGAATTGGTTTCTCTTTCTTCTTTATGTTCTTTTGGCCATTGATTGGAATCAAGTCTTATTCCAAAGGAATTGGTTTCTCATTCTTTTATGTTCTTTTGCAATTGATTGGAATCAAGTCTTATTCCAAAAGGAATTGGTTTCTCATTCTTCTTTATGTTCTTTTGCATTGATTGGAATCAAGTCTTATTCCAAAAGGAATTGGTTTCTCTTTCTTCTTTGGTTCTTTTGCCATTGATTGGAATCAAGTCTTATTCCAAAAGGAATTGGTTTCTCATTCTCCTTTATGTTCTTTTGCATTGATTGGAATCAAGTCTTATTCCAAAGGAATTGGTTTCTCATTCTTCTTTATGTTCTTTTGCCATTGATTGGAATCAAGTCTTATTCCAAAGGAATTGGTTTCTCTTTCTTTTTATGTTCTTTTGCCATTGATTGGAATCAAGTCTTATTCCAAAGGAATTGGTTTCTCATTCTCCTTTATGTTCTTTTGCATTGATTGGAATCAAGTCTTATTCCAAGGAATTGGTTTCTCTTTCTCTTTATGTTCTTTTGCCATTGATTGGAATCAAGTCTTATTCCAAAAGGAATTGGTTTCTCATTCTCCTTTATGTTCCTTTGCAATTGATTGGAATCAAGTCTTATCCTTAAGGAATTGGTTTCTCTTTCTTTATGTTCTTTTGGCCATTGATTGGAATCAAGTCTTATTCCAAAAGGAATTGGTTTCTCATTCTCCTTTATGTTCTTTTTGGAATTGATTGGAAACAAGTCTTATTCCAAAGGAATTGGTTTCTCATTCTTCTTTATGTTCTTTTGGCCATTGATTGGAATCAAGTCTTATTCCAAAATTGGTTTCTCTTTCTTCTTTTGTTCTTTTGGCCATTGATTGGAATCAAGTCTTATTCCAAAGGAATTGGTTTCTCTTCTTTTATGTTCCTTTTGCATTGATTGGAATCAAGTCTTATTCCAAAAGGAATTGGTTTCTCATTCTCCTTTATGTTCCTTTTACATTGATTGGAATCAAGTCTTATCCTTAAGGAATTGGTTTCTCTTTCTTTTATGTTCTTTTGCCATTGATTGGAATCAAGTCTTATTCCAAAAGGAATTGGTTTCTCATTCTTCTTTATGTTCCTTTTGCATTGATTGGAATCAAGTCTTATTATTAAGGAATTGGTTTCTCTTTCTTCTTTATGTTCTTTTGGCCATTGATTGGAATCAAGTCTTATTCCAAAAGGAATTGGTTTCTCATTCTCCTTTATGTTCCTTTTGCATTGATTGGAATCAAGTCTTTATCCTTAAGGAATTGGTTTCTCTTTCTTCTTTATGTTCTTTTGCCATTGATTGGAATCAAGTCTTATTCCAAAGGAATTGGTTTCTCATTCTTCTTTATGTTCCTTTGCAATTGATTGGAATCAAGTCTTATTTAAAAGGAATTGGTTTCTCTTTCTTCTTTATGTTCTTTTGTCCATTGATTGGAATCAAGTCTTATTCCAAAAGGAATTGGTTTCTCATTCTTCTTTATGTTCTTTTGCCATTGATTGGAATCAAGTCTTATTCCAAAAATTGGTTTCTCATTCTCCTTTATGTTCCTTTGCATTGATTGGAATCAAGTCTTATTCCAAAAGGAATTGGTTTCTCATTCTTCTTTATGTTCTTTTGCCATTGATTGGAATCAAGTCTTATCCAAAAGGAATTGGTTTCTCATTCTTTTATGTTCTTTTGCCATTGATTGGAATCAAGTCTTATTCCAAAAGGAATTGGTTTCTCATTCTTCTTTATGTTCTTTTGCACATTGATTGGAATCAAGTCTTATTCCTTAAGGAATTGGTTTCTCTTTCTTCTTGGTTCTTTGGCCATTGATTGGAATCAAGTCTTATTCCAAAAGGAATTGGTTTCTCATTCTCCTTTATGTTCCTTTGCAATTGATTGGAATCAAGTCTTTATTCCAAAGGAATTGGTTTCTCATTCTTCTTTATGTTCTTTTGGCCATTGATTGGAATCAAGTCTTATTCCAAAGGAATTGGTTTCTCATTTCTTTTTATGTTCTTTTGCCATTGATTGGAATCAAGTCTTATTCCAAAAGGAATTGGTTTCTCTTTCTCCTTTATGTTCCTTTGACCATTGATTGGAATCAAGTCTTATTCCAAAGGAATTGGTTTCTCATTCTTCTTTATGTTCTTTTGCCATTGATTGGAATCAAGTCTTTATTCCAAAAGCAATTGGTTTCTCTTTCTCCTTTATGTTCCTTTGGCATTGATTGGAATCAAGTCTTATTCCAAAAGGAATTGGTTTCTCTTTCTTCTTATGTTCTTTGGCATTGATTGGAATCAAGTCTTATTCCAAAAGGAATTGGTTTCTTTCTTCTTTATGTTCTTTTGGCATTGATTGGAATCAAGTCTTATTCCAAAAGAATTGGTTTCTCTTCTCCTTTATGTTCTTTTGTACATTGATTGGAATCAAGTCTTATTCCTTAAGAAATTGGTTTCTCTTTCTTCTTTATGTTCTTTTGCCATTGATTGGAATCAAGTCTTATTCCAAAAATTGGTTTCTCATTTCCTTTATGTTCCTTTTGCAATTGATTGGAATCAAGTCTTATTCCTTAAGCAATTGGTTTCTCTTTCTTTATGTTCTTTGGCCATTGATTGGAATCAAGTCTTATTCCAAAGGAATTGGTTTCTCATTCTCCTTTATGTTCTTTTGCCATTGATTGGAATCAAGTCTTATTCCTTAAGAATTGGTTTCTCATTCTCTTTATGTTCTTTTGGCCATTGATTGGAATCAAGTCTTATTCCAAAAGGAATTGGTTTCTCATTCTTCTTTTGTTCTTTTGCAATTGATTGGAATCAAGTCTTATTCCAAAAGAATTGGTTTCTCATTCTTCTTTATGTTCTTTTGCAATTGATTGGAATCAAGTCTTATTCCAAAAGGAATTGGTTTCTCATTCTTCTTTATGTTCTTTTGCAATTGATTGGAATCAAGTCTTATTCCAAAGGAATTGGTTTCTCTTTCTTCTTTATGTTCTTTTGCCATTGATTGGAATCAAGTCTTATTCCAAAAGGAATTGGTTTCTCATTCTCTTTATGTTCCTTTTGCAATTGATTGGAATCAAGTCTTATTCCAAAATTGGTTTCTCTTTCTCTTTTATGTTCTTTTGCCATTGATTGGAATCAAGTCTTATTCCAAAGGAATTGGTTTCTCATTCTCTTTATGTTCCTTTGCAATTGATTGGAATCAAGTCTTATTCCAAAAGGAATTGGTTTCTCATTCTTTATGTTCTTTTGCCATTGATTGGAATCAAGTCTTATTCCAAAGGAATTGGTTTCTCATTCTCTTTATGTTCTTTTGCATTGATTGGAATCAAGTCTTATTCCAAAAGGAATTGGTTTCTCATTCTCCTTTATGTTCTTTTGCCATTGATTGGAATCAAGTCTTATTCCAAGAAATTGGTTTCTCTTCTCTTTATGTTCTTTTGACCATTGATTGGAATCAAGTCTTATTCCAAAAGGAATTGGTTTCTCATTCTCCTTTATGTTCTTTTGGCCATTGATTGGAATCAAGTCTTATTCCCAAAGGAATTGATTTCTCATTCTCATTTATGTTCTTTTGCAATTGATTGGAATCAAGTCTTATTCCAAAAGGAATTGGTTTCTCTTTCTTTTTATGTTCTTTTGCCATTGATTGGAATCAAGTCTTATTCCAAAGGAATTGGTTTCTCATTCTCTTTATGTTCCTTTTGCATTGATTGGAATCAAGTCTTATTCCTTAAATTGGTTTCTCTTTCTCTTTATGTTCTTTGGCCATTGATTGGAATCAAGTCTTATTCCAAAAGGAATTGGTTTCTCATTCTTCTTTATGTTCCTTTTGCATTGATTGGAATCAAGTCTTATTCCAAAGGAATTGGTTTCTTTCTTCTTTATGTTCTTTTGCCATTGATTGGAATCAAGTCTTATTCCAAAAGGAATTGGTTTCTCATTCTCCTTTATGTTCCTTTGCCATTGATTGGAATCAAGTCTTATTCCAAAGGAATTGGTTTCTCATTCTTCTTTATGTTCTTTTGCAATTGATTGGAATCAAGTCTTATTCCTTAAGGAATTGGTTTCTCTTTCTTCTTTTGTTCTTTTGCCATTGATTGGAATCAAGTCTTATTCCAAAGGAATTGGTTTCTCATTCTCCTTTATGTTCCTTTGCCATTGATTGGAATCAAGTCTTATTCCAAAAGGAATTGGTTTCTCATTCTCTTTTATGTTCCTTTGTGCAATTGATTGGAATCAAGTCTTATCCTTAAGCAATTGGTTTCTCTTTCTTCTTTATGTTCTTTTGCCATTGATTGGAATCAAGTCTTATTCCAAAGGAATTGGTTTCTCATTCTCCTTTATGTTCCTTTGCAATTGATTGGAATCAAGTCTTATTCCAAAGGAATTGGTTTCTCATTCTTCTAAGTTCTTTTGCAATTGATTGGAATCAAGTCTTATCCTTAAGGAATTGGTTTCTCTTCTTCTTTTATGTTCTTTTGCCATTGATTGGAATCAAGTCTTATTCCAAAAGGAATTGGTTTCTCATTCTCCTTTATGTTCTTTTGCAGATTGATTGGAATCAAGTCTTATTCCAAAAGGAATTGGTTTCTCATTCTTCTTTATGTTCTTTTGCCATTGATTGGAATCAAGTCTTATTCCAAAGGAATTGGTTTCTCATTCTTCTTTATGTTCTTTTGCCATTGATTGGAATCAAGTCTTATTCCAAAGGAATTGGTTTCTCTTTCTCCTTTATGTTCTTTTGGCCATTGATTGGAATCAAGTCTTATTCCAAAGGAATTGGTTTCTCTTTCTTCTTTATGTTCTTTTGCATTGATTGGAATCAAGTCTTATTCCAAAAGGAATTGGTTTCTCATTCTCCTTTATGTTCCTTTTGCCATTGATTGGAATCAAGTCTTTATCCTTCCAAAAATTGGTTTCTCTTTCTTCTTTTGTTCTTTTGCCATTGATTGGAATCAAGTCTTATTCCAAAAGGAATTGGTTTCTCATTCTCCTTTATGTTCCTTTGCAATTGATTGGAATCAAGTCTTATTCCAAAGGAATTGGTTTCTCATTCTCTTTATGTTCTTTACATTGATTGGAATCAAGTCTTATTCTTAAGGAATTGGTTTCTCTTTCTTTTTATGTTCTTTTGCAATTGATTGGAATCAAGTCTTATTCCAAAGGAATTGGTTTCTCATTCTCCTTTATGTTCCTTTTGCACATTGATTGGAATCAAGTCTTATTCCTTAAGGAATTGGTTTCTCTTCTTCTTTATGTTCCTTTTGCATTGATTGGAATCAAGTCTTATTCCAAAGGAATTGGTTTCTCATTCTCCTTTATGTTCTTTTGCCATTGATTGGAATCAAGTCTTATTCCAAAAGGAATTGGTTTCTCTTTCTCTTTATGTTCCTTTGCAATTGATTGGAATCAAGTCTTATTCCAAAAGGAATTGGGTTCTCTTCGGCTTTTTGTTCTTTTGGCCATTGATTGGAATCAAGTCTTATTCCAAAAGGAATTGGTTTCTCATTCTCCTTTATGTTCCTTTTGCATTGATTGAATCAAGTCTTATTCCTTAAGAATTGGTTTCTCTTTCTTCTTTTGGTTCTTTTGACCATTGATTGGAATCAAGTCTTATTCCAAAAGGAATTGGTTTCTCATTCTTCTTTATGTTCATTTGGCATTTCATTGGAATCAAGTCTTATTCCAAAAGGAATTGGTTTCTCATTCTTTTATGTTTCTTTGCAATTGATTGGAATCAAGTCTTATTCCAAAGGAATTGGTTTCTCTTTCTTTTATGTTCTTTTGGCCATTGATTGGAATCAAGTCTTATTGCAAAAGGAATTGGTTTCTCATTCTCCTTTATGTTCTTTTTGGTATTGATTGGAATCAAGTCTTATTCCAAAAGAAATTGGTTTCTCTTTCTTCTTTATGTTCTTTTGCATTGATTGGAATCAAGTCTTATTCCAAAAGGAATTGGTTTCTCATTCTCCTTTATGTTCCTTTTGCAATTGATTGAATCAAGTCTTATTCCTTAAGGAATTGGTTTCTCTTTCTAAGTTCTTTTGGCCATTGATTGGAATCAAGTCTTATTCCAAAATTGGTTTCTCATTCTTTTATGTTCTTTTGGCATTGATTGGAATCAAGTCTTATTCCAAAAGGAATTGGTTTCTCATTCTTCTTTATGTTCTTTTGCCATTGATTGGAATCAAGTCTTATTCCAAAGGAATTGGTTTCTCTTCTCCTTTATGTTCCTTTGCCATTGATTGGAATCAAGTCTTATTCCAAAAGGAATTGGTTTCTCATTCTCCTTTATGTTCTTTTGCAATTGATTGGAATCAAGTCTTTATCCTTAAGCAATTGGTTTCTCTTTCTTTTATGTTCTTTTGGCCATTGATTGGAATCAAGTCTTATTCCAAAGGAATTGGTTTCTCATTCTCCTTTATGTTCCTTTTGCATTGATTGGAATCAAGTCTTATCCTTAAGAAATTGGTTTCTCTTTCTTCTTTATGTTCTTTTGGCCATTGATTGGAATCAAGTCTTATTCCAAAAGGAATTGGTTTCTCATTCTCTTTATGTTCCTTTGCAATTGATTGGAATCAAGTCTTTATCCAAAGGAATTGGTTTCTCTTTCTTCTTTCCTTTGCCATTGATTGGAATCAAGTCTTATTCCAAAGGAATTGGTTTCTCTTTCTTCTTTATGTTCTTTTGCCATTGATTGGAATCAAGTCTTATTCCAAAGGAATTGGTTTCTCATTCTCTTTATGTTCTTTTGCCATTGATTGGAATCAAGTCTTATCCTTAAGGAATTGGTTTCTCTTTCTTCTTTTGTTCTTTTGCCATTGATTGGAATCAAGTCTTATTCCAAAGGAATTGGTTTCTCATTCTCCTTTATGTTCCTTTTGCAATTGATTGGAATCAAGTCTTATTCCAAGGAATTGGTTTCTCTTTCTTCTTTATGTTCTTTTGCCATTGATTGGAATCAAGTCTTATTCCAAAGGAATTGGTTTCTCATTCTTCTTATGTTCTTTTGCAATTGATTGGAATCAAGTCTTATTCCAAAAGGAATTGGTTTCTCATTCTTCTTTATGTTCCTTTTGCACATTGATTGGAATCAAGTCTTATCCTTAAGAAATTGGTTTCTCTTTCTTCTTTATGTTCTTTTGGCCATTGATTGGAATCAAGTCTTATTCCAAAAGGAATTGGTTTCTCATTCTCCTTTATGTTCCTTTTGCCATTGATTGGAATCAAGTCTTATCCTTAAGGAATTGGTTTCTCTTTCTTCTTTATGTTCTTTTGCCATTGATTGGAATCAAGTCTTATTCCAAAGGAATTGGTTTCTCTTTCTTCTTTATGTTCCTTTGCCATTGATTGGAATCAAGTCTTATTCCAAAAGGAATTGGTTTCTCATTCTTCTTTATGTTCCTTTTGTACATTGATTGGAATCAAGTCTTATTCCAAAAATTGGTTTCTCTTTCTTCTTTATGTTCTTTTGCCATTGATTGGAATCAAGTCTTATTCCAAAGGAATTGGTTTCTCATTCTCCTTTATGTTCCTTTGCAATTGATTGGAATCAAGTCTTATTCCAAAGGAATTGGTTTCTCATTCTCCTTTATGTTCCTTTGCCATTGATTGGAATCAAGTCTTATTCCAAAGGAATTGGTTTCTCTTTCTTTTATGTTCTTTTGGCCATTGATTGGAATCAAGTCTTATTCCAAAAGGAATTGGTTTCTCATTCTCCTTTATGTTCCTTTTGCACATTGATTGGAATCAAGTCTTATCCTTAAGGAATTGGTTTCTCTTTCTTCTTTATGTTCTTTTGGCCATTGATTGGAATCAAGTCTTATTCCAAAGGAATTGGTTTCTCATTCTCCTTTATGTTCCTTTTGCAATTGATTGGAATCAAGTCTTATCCAAAGGAATTGGTTTCTCATTTCTTCATGTTCTTTTGGCCATTGATTGGAATCAAGTCTTATTCCAAAAGGAATTGGTTTCTCTTCGTCCTTTAAGTTCTTTGGCAATTGATTGGAACTAAGTCTTAATCCTTAAGGAATTGGTTTATCTTTCTTTTGTTCTTTTGCACATTGATTGGAATCAAGTCTTATTCCAAAAAATTGGTTTCTCTTTCTTCTTTATGTTCTTTTGCCATTGATTGGAATCAAGTCTTATTCCAAAAGGAATTGGTTTCTCATTCTCCTTTATGTTCTTTTGCCATTGATTGGAATCAAGTCTTATTCCAAGGAATTGGTTTCTCATTCTCTTTTATGTTCCTTTGCAATTGATTGGAATCAAGTCTTTATCCAAAGCAATTGGTTTCTCTTTGTTCTTTATGTTCTTTTGGCCATTGATTGGAATCAAGTCTTATTCCAAAAGGAATTGGTTTCTCATTCTCCTTTATGCTCCTTTTGTACATGATTGGAATCAAGTCTTTATCCTTAAGCAATCGGATTCTCTTTCTTCTTTATGTTCTTTTGCCATTGATTGGAATCAAGTCTTATTCCAAAGGAATTGGTTTCTCATTCTCCTTTATGTTCCTTTGCAATTGATTGGAATCAAGTCTTATCCAAAGGAATTGGTTTCTCTTTCTTCTTATGTTCTTTTGGCCATTGATTGGAATCAAGTCTTATTCCAAAGGAATTGGTTTCTCATTCTCTTTATGTTCCTTTGCAATTGATTGGAATCAAGTCTTTATCCTTAAGGAATTGGTTTCTCTTTCTTCTTTATGTTCCTTTTGTACATTGATTGGAATCAAGTCTTATTCCAAAAATTGGTTTCTCATTCTTCTTTATGTTCTTTTGCCATTGATTGGAATCAAGTCTTATTCCAAAGGAATTGGTTTCTCTTTCTCCTTTATGTTCCTTTGCCATTGATTGGAATCAAGTCTTATTCCAAAGGAATTGGTTTCTCATTCTCCTTTATGTTCCTTGGCCATTGATTGGAATCAAGTCTTTATCCTTAAGCAATTGGTTTCTCTTTCTTTTTTATGTTCCTTTGGCCATTGATTGGAATCAAGTCTTATTCCAAAAGGAATTGGTTTCTCTTTATCCTTTATGTTCCTTTTGGCCATTGATTGAAATCAAGTCTTATCCAAAGAAATTGGTTTCTCTTTCTTCTTTATGTTCTTTGGCCATTGATTGGAATCAAGTCTTATTCCAAAAGGAATTGGTTTCTCATTCTCCTTTATGTTCCTTTGCAATTGATTGGAATCAAGTCTTATCCTTAAGCAATTGGCTTCACTTTCTTCTTTATGTTCTTTTGGCCGTTGATTGGAATCAAGTCTTATTCCAAAGGAATTGGTTTCTCATTCTCCTTTATGTTCCTTTGCAATTGATTGGAATCAAGTCTTTATTCCAAAAGGAATTGGTTTCTCATTCTCTTTATGTTCCTTTTGCACATTGATTGGAATCAAGTCTTATTCCAAAGGAATTGGTTTCTCTTTCTTCTTTATGTTCTTTTGCCATTGATTGGAATCAAGTCTTATTCCAAAAGAAATTGGTTTCTCATTCTCTTTATGTTCTTTTGCAATTGATTGGAATCAAGTCTTATTCCAAAAGGAATTGGTTTCTCATTCTCTTTATGTTCCTTTGCCATTGATTGGAATCAAGTCTTATTCCTTAAGGAATTGGTTTCTCTTTCTTTTATGTTCTTTTGCCATTGATTGGAATCAAGTCTTATTCCAAAAGGAATTGGTTTCTCATTCTCTTTATGTTCCTTTTGCAATTGATTGGAATCAAGTCTTAATCGTTAAGAAATTGGTTTCTCTTTCTCTTTTATGTTCTTTTGGCCATTGATTGGAATCAAGTCTTATTCCAAAGGAATTGGTTTCTCATTCTCCTTTATGTTCCTTTTGCCATTGATTGGAATCAAGTCTTATTCCAAAAGGAATTGGTTTCTCTTCTTTTATGTTCTTTTGCCATTGATTGGAATCAAGTCTTATTCCAAAGGAATTGGTTTCTCATTCTTTTTATGTTCTTTTGCATTGATTGGAATCAAGTCTTATTCCAAAAGGAATTGGTTTCTCATTCTCCTTTATGTTCTTTTGCACATTGATTGGAATCAAGTCTTATTCCAAGGAATTGGTTTCTCTTTCTTCTTTGGTTCTTTTGGCCATTGATTGGAATCAAGTCTTATTCCAAAAGGAATTGGTTTCTCATTCTCCTTTAAGTTCTTTTGACCATTGATTGGAATCAAGTCTTATTCCAAAAGGAATTGGTTTCTCATTCTTCTTTATGTTCTTTTGGCAATTGATTGGAATCAAGTCTTATCCAAGGAATTGGTTTCTCTTTCTTTTATGTTCTTTTGCCATTGATTGGAATCAAGTCTTATTCCAAAAGAATTGGTTTCTCATTCTCCTTTATGTTCCTTTTGCACATGATTGGAATCAAGTCTTCCTTAAGGAATTGGTTTCTCTTTCTTCTTTATGTTCTTTGGCCATTGATTGGAATCAAGTCTTATTCCAAAGGAATTGGTTTCTCATTCTCCTTTATGTTCCTTTTGCAATTGATTGGAATCAAGTCTTATCCTTAAAGAATTGGTTTCTCTTTCTTCTTTATGTTCTTTGGCCATTGATTGGAATCAAGTCTTATCCAAAGGAATTGGTTTCTCATTCTTTTTATGTTCTTTGCAATTGATTGGAATCAAGTCTTATTCCAAAGGAATTGGTTTCTCATTCTCTTTATGTTCTTTTGCACATTGATTGGAATCAAGTCTTATTCCAAAGGAATTGGTTTCTCTTTCTTCTTTATGTTCTTTTGCCATTGATTGGAATCAAGTCTTATTCCAAAAGGAATTGGTTTCTCATTCTCCTTTATGTTCTTTTGCAATTGATTGGAATCAAGTCTTATTCCAAAAGGAATTGGTTTCTCATTCTCTTTATGTTCCTTTTGCAATTGATTGGAATCAAGTCTTTATTCCTTAAGGAATTGGTTTCTCTTTCTTTTATGTTCTTTTGCCATTGATTGGAATCAAGTCTTATTCCAAAAGGAATTGGTTTCTCATTCTTCTTTATGTTCCTTTTGACATTGATTGGAAGCAAGACTTAATCCTTAAGGAATTGGTTTATCTTTCTTCTTTATGTTCTTTTGGCCATTGATTGGAATCAAGTCTTATTCCAAAAGGAATTGGTTTCTCATTCTCCTTTATGTTCCATTTGCAATTGATTGGAATCAAGTCTTAATCCTTAAGCAATTGGTTTCCCTTTGTTCTTTATGTTCTTTTGGCCATTGATTGGAATCAAGTCTTATTCCAAAGGAATTGGTTTCTCATTCTTCTTTATGTTCCTTTTGCATTGATTGGAATCAAGTCTTATTCCAAAGGAATTGGTTTCTCATTCTTCTTTATGTTCCTTTGTACATTGATTGGAATCAAGTCTTATTCCTTAAGGAATTGGTTTCTCTTTCTTCTTTTGTTCTTTTGCCATTGATTGGAATCAAGTCTTATTCCAAAGGAATTGGTTTCTCTTTCTCCTTATGTTCCATTTGCAATTGATTGGAATCAAGTCTTATTCCAAAAGGAATTGGTTTCTCATTCTCTTTATGTTCTTTTGCAATTGATTGGAATCAAGTCTTATTCCAAGCAATTGGTTTCTCTTTCTTCTTTTATGTTCTTTTGCACATTGATTGGAATCAAGTCTTATTCCAAAAGGAATTGGTTTCTCATTCTCCTTTATGTTCTTTTGCCATTGATTGGAATCAAGTCTTATTCCAAGGAATTGGTTTCTCATTCTCTTTTGTTCTTTTGGCCATTGATTGGAATCAAGTCTTTATCCTTAAGGAATTGGTTTCTCATTCTCCTTTATGTTCTTTTGCCATTGATTGGAATCAAGTCTTATTCCAAAGGAATTGGTTTCTCTTCTTCTTTATGTTCTTTTGGCCATTGATTGGAATCAAGTCTTATTCCAAAGGAATTGGTTTCTCATTCTTCTTTATGTTCTTTTGCCATTGATTGGAATCAAGTCTTATTCCAAAAGGAATTGGTTTCTCATTCTTCTTTATGTTCCTTTTGCCATTGATTGGAATCAAGTCTTATCCAAAAGAAATTGGTTTCTCTTTCTTCTTTATGTTCTTTTGACCATTGATTGGAATCAAGTCTTATTCCAAAGGAATTGGTTTCTCATTCTCTTTATGTTCCTTTTGCAATTGATTGGAATCAAGTCTTATTCAAAAGGAATTGGTTTCTCATTCTTCTTTATGTTCCTTTGCAATTGATTGGAATCAAGTCTTTATCCTTAAGGAATTGGTTTCTCTTTCTTCTTTATGTTCTTTTGGCATTGATTGGAATCAAGTCTTATTCCAAAGGAATTGGTTTCTCATTCTCCTTTATGTTCTTTTGCCATTGATTGGAATCAAGTCTTATTCCAAAAGGAATTGGTTTCTCATTCTCTTTATGTTCCTTTTGGCCATTGATTGGAATCAAGTCTTATTCCTTAAGGAATTGGTTTCTCATTCTTCTTTATGTTCTTTTGCCATTGATTGGAATCAAGTCTTATTCCAAAAGGAATTGGTTTCTCTTCTTCTTTATGTTCTTTTGCCATTGATTGGAATCAAGTCTTATTCCAAAAGGAATTGGTTTCTCATTCTCCTTTATGTTCCTTTGCAATTGATTGGAATCAAGTCTTATTCCAAAAGGAATTGGTTTCTCTTTCTTTTATGTTCTTTTGGCCATTGATTGGAATCAAGTCTTATTCCAAAGGAATTGGTTTCTCATTCTCCTTTATGTTCTTTTGCAATTGATTGGAATCAAGTCTTTATTTAAGGAATTGGTTTCTCTTTCTCTTTATGTTCTTTTGCCATTGATTGGAATCAAGTCTTATTCCAAAGGAATTGGTTTCTCATTCTCCTTTATGTTCCTTTGCAATTGATTGGAATCAAGTCTTTATCCTTAAGGAATTGGTTTCTCTTTCTTCTTAAGTTCTTTTGGCCATTGATTGGAATCAAGTCTTATTCCAAAGGAATTGGTTTCTCATTCTTTTATGTTCCTTTTGCAATTGATTGGAATCAAGTCTTATTCCAAAAGGAATTGGTTTCTCTTCTTCTTTATGTTCTTTTGCACATTGATTGGAATCAAGTCTTATTCCAAGGAATTGGTTTCTCATTCTCCTTTATGTTCCTCTTGCAATTGATTGGAATCAAGTCTTAATCCAAAAGGAATTGGTTTCTCTTTCTCCTTTATGTTCCTCTTGCAATTGATTGGAAGCAAGTCTTATTCCAAAAGGAATTGGTTTCTCATTTCCTTTATGTTCTTTTGCAATTGATTGGAATCAAGTCTTTATCCCAAGGAATTGGTTTCTCTTTCTTTTTTATGTTCTTTTGACCATTGATTGGAATCAAGTCTTATTCCAAAAGGAATTGGTTTCTCATTCTCCTTTATGTTCCTTTTGCACATTGATTGGAATCAAGTCTTATCCAAAAGGAATTGGTTTCTCATTCTTCTTTATGTTCTTTTGGCCATTGATTGGAATCAAGTCTTATTCCAAAAGGAATTGGTTTCTCATTCTTCTTTATGTTCTTTTGCAATTGATTGGAATCAAGTCTTTATCCAAAGGAATTGGTTTCTCATTCTTCTTTAGTTCTTTTGGCCATTGATTGGAATCAAGTCTTATTCCAAAGGAATTGGTTTCTCATTCTTCTTTATGTTCCTTTGACCATTGATTGGAATCAAGTCTTATTCTTAAGGAATTGGTTTCTCATTCTTCTTTATGTTCTTTTGCACATTGATTGGAATCAAGTCTTATTCCAAAGGAATTGATTTCTCATTCTCCTTTATGTTCCTTTTGCAATTGATTGGTATCAAGTCTTATTCCAAAAGGAATTGGTTTCTTGTTCTCCTTTATGTTCCTTTGCAATTGATTGGAATCAAGTCTTATTCCAAAGGAATTGGTTTCTCATTTCTTTATGTTCCTTTGCCATTGATTGGAATCAAGTCTTTATTCCAAAAGGAATTGGTTTCTCTTTCTTTTTATGTTCTTTTGGCCATTGATTGGAATCAAGTCTTATTCCAAAAGGAATTGGTTTCTCATTCTCCTTTATGTTCTTTTGTACATTGATTGGAATCAAGTCTTATTCCTTAAGAAATTGGTTTCTCTTTCTTCTTTATGTTCTTTTGCCATTGATTGGAATCAAGTCTTATTCCAAAAGGAATTGGTTTCTCATTCTTCTTTATGTTCCTTTGCAATTGATTGGAATCAAGTCTTTATTCCAAAGGAATTGGTTTCTCATTCTTCTTTATGTTCTTTTGTACATTGATTGGAATCAAGTCTTATTCCAAAGGAATTGGTTTCTCTTTCTTCTTTATGTTCCTTTTGCCATTGATTGGAATCAAGTCTTTATTCCAAAGGAATTGGTTTCTCATTCTCTTTATGTTCTTTTGGCCATTGATTGGAATCAAGTCTTATTCCTTAAGGAATTGGTTTCTCTTTCTTCTTTATGTTCTTTTGCCATTGATTGGAATCAAGTCTTATTCCAAAGGAATTGGTTTCTCTTTCTTTTTATGTTCTTTTGCCATTGATTGGAATCAAGTCTTATTCCAAAAGGAATTGGTTTCTCATTCTCTTTTATGTTCTTTTGTACATTGATTGGAATCAAGTCTTATCCTTAAGAAATTGGTTTCTCTTTCTTTTTTGTTCTTTTGCCATTGATTGGAATCAAGTCTTATTCCAAAAGGAATTGGTTTCTCATCTCCTTTATGTTCCATTTGCCATTGATTGGAATCAAGTCTTATCCAAAAGGAATTGGTTTCTCTTTCTCTTTTATGTTCTTTTGCAATTGATTGGAATCAAGTCTTTATCCCAAGGAATTGGTTTCTCTTTCTTCTTATGTTCTTTTGCAATTGATTGGAATCAAGTCTTATTCCAAAGGAATTGGTTTCTCATTCTTCTTTATGTTCCTTTTGCCATTGATTGGAATCAAGTCTTATTCCAAAGGAATTGGTTTCTCTTTCTCTTTTATGTTCTTTTGGCCATTGATTGGAATCAAGTCTTATTCCAAAGGAATTGGTTTCTCTTCTCCTTTATGTTCCTTTGCATTGATTGGAATCAAGTCTTATTCCTTAAGGAATTGGTTTCTCTTCTTTAAGTTCTTTTGCCATTGATTGGAATCAAGTCTTATTCCAAAGGAATTGGTTTCTCATTCTCTTTATGTTCCTTTGCATTGATTGGAATCAAGTCTTTATTCCAAAAGGAATTGGTTTCTCATTCTCTTTAAGTTCTTTTGTAGATTGATCGGAAGCAAGTCTTTAATCCTTATGGAATTGGTTTCTCTTTCTTCTTTATGTTCTTTTGGCCATTGATTGGAATCAAGTCTTATTCCAAAAGGAATTGGTTTCTCATTCTCCTTTATGTTCCATTTGGCCATTGATTGGAAGCAAGTCTTAATCCTTAAGGAATTGGTTTCTCTTTATTCTTTATGTTCCTTGTGCAATTGATTGGAATCAAGTGTTAATCTATAATGAAGTGGTTTCTCTTTCTTCTTTAAGTTCTTTTGCCATTGATTGGAATCAAGTCTTATTCCAAATGGAATTGGTTTCTCATTGACCATTATGTTCCTTGTACAGTTGATTGGAATCAAGTCTTATTTAAGAAATTGGTTTCTCTTTCTTCTTTATGTTCTTTTGCCATTGATTGGAATCAAGTCTTATTCCAAAAGGAATTGGTTTCTCATTCTCCTTTATGTTCTTTTGCAATTGATTGGAATCAAGTCTTATTCCTTAAGGAATTGGTTTCTCTTTCTTCTTTATGTTCTTTTGCCATTGATTGAATCAAGTCTTATTCCAAAGGAATTGGTTTCTCATTCTTCTTTATGTTCCTTTGCATTGATTGGAATCAAGTCTTATTCCAAAAGGAATTGGTTTCTCATTCTCCTTTATGTTCCTTTTGTACATTGATTAGAATCAAGTCTTAATCCTTAAGAAATTGGTTTCTCTTTCTTCTTTTGGTTCTTTTGCCATTGATTGGAATCAAGTCTTATTCCAAAGGAATTGGTTTCTCATTCTCATTTATGTTCCATTTGCAATTGATTGGAATCAAGTCTTATTCCAAAGGGAATTGGTTTCTCATTCTCCTTTATGTTGCTTTTGGCCATTGATTGGAAACAAGTCTTAATCCATAAGGAATTGGTTTCCCTTTCTTCTTTAAGTTCTTTTGGCCATTGATTGGAATCAAGTCTTATTCCAAAAGGAATTGGTTTCTCATTCTCTATTATGTTCCTTTGTACATGACTAGAATCAAGTCTTTATCCTTAAGAAATTGGTTTCTCTTTCTTCTTTTGATGTTCTTTTGCCATTGATTGGAATCAAGTCTTATTCCAA
>JAVHNN010000378.1:0-19520 GCA_031439585.1 Pterocarpus macrocarpus
CAATCAATATCAAAAGAACTTAAAGTGCAAGAAACCAATTCATTAAGGATTAAGACTTGCATTCAATCAATATCAAAAAGAACTTAAATTACAAAGAAGAGAAACCAATTCATTAAGGATTAAGACTTGCTTCAATCAATATCCAAAAGAACTTAAAGAACAAAAAGAACCCAATTCATCAAGGATTAAGACTTGCATTCAATCAATATCCAAAAGAACTTAAACTACAAAAGGAACCCAACTCATCAAGGATTAAGACTTGCTTTCAATCAATATCCAAAAAGAACTTAAGAACAAAAGAAACCAATTCATCAAGGATTAAGACTTGCTTTCAATCAATATCCAAAAGAACTTAAAGAACAAAGAGAAACCAATTCATCAAGGATTAAGACTTGCATTCAATCAATATCCAAAAGAAGCTTAAATTACAAAAGAAACCAATTCATTAAGGATTAAGACTTGCTTCAATCAATCTCAAAAAGAACTTAAAGTCAAAAGAGAAACCAATTCATCAAGGATTAAGACTTGCATTCAATCAATATCAAAGAACTTAAATTACAAAAAGAAACCAATTCATTAAGGATTAAGACTTGCTTTCAATCAATATCCAAAAAGAACTTAAAGAACAAAAGAAACCAATTCATCAAAGGATTAAGACTTGCATTCAATCAATATCAAAGAACTTAAATTACAAAAGAAACCAATTCATTAAGGATTAAGACTTGCTTTCAATCAATATCCAAAGAACTTAAGATTACAAAAGAAACCAATTCATCAAGGATTAAGACTTGCTTTCAATCAATCTCCAAAGAACTTAAATTACAAAAGAAACCAATTCATTAAGGATTCAGACTTGCATTCAATCAATATCCAAAAGAACTTAAAGGACAAAATGATACCAATTCATTAAGGATTACGACTTGCTTTCAATCAATATCCAAAAGAACTTAAATTACAAAAGAAACCAATTCATCAAGGATTAAGACTTGCTTTCAATCAATCCAAAGAACTTAAAGAACAAGAGAAACCAATTCATCAAGGATTAAGACTTGCATTCAATCAATATCCAAAAAGAACTTAAATTACAAAAGAAACCAATTCATCAAGGATTAAGACTTGCTTTCAATCAATATCCAAAGAACTTAAATTACAAGAGAAACCAATTCATCAAGCATTAAGACTTGCTTCCAATCAATATCAAAAGAAGTTAAAGAACAAAGAGAAACCAATTCATCAAGGATTAAGACTTGCATTCAATCAATATCCAAGAACTTAAATTACAAAGAAACCAATTCATTAAGGACTAAGACTTGCTTTCAATCAATGGCCAAAAGAACTTAAAGGTCAAAGAGAAACCAATTCATCAAGGATTAAGACTTGCTTTCAATCAATATCCAAGGGAACTTAAAGTACAAAAGAAACCAATTCATCAAGGATTAAGACTTGCTTTCAATCAATATCCAAAAGAACTTAAAGAACAAGAGAAACCAATTCATCAAGGATTAAGACTTGCATTCAATCAATATCCAAAGAACTTAAATTACAAAAGAAACCAATTCATTAAGGATTAAGACTTGCTTTCAATCAATCTCCAAAGAACTTAAAGCACAAAGAGAAACCAATTCATCAAGGATTAAGACTTGCATTCAATCAATATCCAAAAGAACTTAAATTACAAAAAGAAACCAATTCATTAAGGATTAAGACTTGCTTCCAATCAATCTCCAAAGAACTTAAGATTACAAAGAGAAACCAATTCATCAAGGATTAAGACTTGCTTTCAATCAATATCCAAAGAACTTAAATTACAAAGAAACCAATTCATTAAGGATTAAGACTTGCTTTCAATCAATATCCAACAGAACTTAAATTACAAAGGGAAACCAATTCATCAAGGATTAAGACTTGCATTCAACCAATATCCAACAGAACTTAAATTACAAGAGAAACCAATTCATTAAGGATTAAGACTTGCTTTCAATCAATATCCAAAGAACTTAAATTACAAAAGAAACCAATTCATCAAGGATTAAGACTTGCTTTCAATCAATATCCAAAAAGAACTTAAAGAACAAAGAGAAACCAATTCATCAAGGATTAAGACTTGCTTTCAATCAATATCAAAGAACTTAAATTACAAAGAGAAACCAATTCATTAAGGATTAAGACTTGCATTCAATCAATATCAAAGAACTTAAATTACAAAGAGAAACCAATTCATCAAGGATTAAGACTTGCTTTCAATCAATATCCAAAGAACTTAAATTACAAAAGAAACCAATTCATTAAGGATTAAGACTTGCTTTCAATCAATATCCAAAAGAACTTAAAGTACAAAGAAGAAACCAATTCATCAAGGATTAAGACTTGCATTCAATCAATATCCAAAAGAACTTAAATTACAAAAGAAACCAATTCATTAAGGATTAAGACTTGCTTCAATCAATATCCAAAGAACTTAAAGGTCAAAGAAACCAATTCATCAAGGATTAAGACTTGCTTTCAATCAATATCCAAGAACTTAAATTACAAGAGAAACCAATTCATCAAGGATTAAGACTTGCATTCAATCAATATCAAAGAACTTAAATTACAAAAGAAACCAATTCATTAAGGATTAAGACTTGCTTTCAATCAATATCCAAAGAACTTAAGAACAAAGAAACCAATTCATCAAGGATTAAGACTTGCTTTCAATCAATATCCAAAAGAACTTAAAGAAAAAGAAACCAATTCATCAAGGATTAAGACTTGCTTCAATCAATATCCAAAGAACTTAAATTACAAAGAGAAACCAATTCATTAAGGATTAAGACTTGCTTCAATCAATATCCAAAAGAACTTAAAGTACAAGAGAAACCAATTCATCAAGGATTAAGACTTGCATTCAATCAATATCCAAGAACTTAAATTACAAAGAAAACCAATTCATCAAGGATTAAGACTTGCTTTCAATCAATATCCAAAAGAACTTAAAGAAAAGAGAAACCAATTCATCAAGGATTAAGACTTGCATTCAATCAATATCCAAAGAACTTAAATTACAAAAGAAACCAATTCATTAAGGATTAAGACTTGCTTTCAATCAATATCCAAAAGAACTTAAAGAACAAAGAGAGACCAATTCATAAAGGATTAAGACCTGCATTCAGTCAATATCCAAAAGAACTCAAATTACAAAAAGAAACCAATTCATTAAGGATTAAGACTTGCTTTCAATCGTTATCCAAAAGAACTTAAATTACAAAGAGAAACCAATTCATCAAGGATTAAGACTTGCATTCAATCAATATCCAAAGAACTTAAATTACAAAAGAAACCAATTCATCAAGGATTAAGACTTGCTTTCAATCAATATCCAAAGAACTTAAAGAACAAGAGAAACCAATTCATCAAGGATTAAGACTTGCATTCAATCAATATCAAAAGAACTTAAATTACAAAAGAAACCAATTCATTAAGGATTAAGACTTGCATTCAATCAATATCCAAAGAACTTAAATTACAAAAGAAACCAATTCATTAAGGATTAAGACTTGCTTTCAATCAATATCCAAAGAACTTAAAGAACAAAAGAAACCAATTCATCAAGGATTAAGACTTGCATTCAATCAATATCAAAGAACTTAAATTACAAAAAGAAACCAATTCATTAAGGATTAAGACTTGCTTTCAATCAATATCCAAAAAGAACTTAAAGAACAAAAAGAAACCAATTCATCAAGGATTAAGACTTGCTTTCAATCAATATCCAAAGAACTTAAATTACAAAAGAAACCAATTCATTAAGGATTAAGACTTGCTTTCAATCAATATCCAAAAGAACTTAAATTACAAGAGAAACCAATTCATCAAGGATTAAGACTTGCTTTCAATCAATATCCAAAGAACTTAAAGTACAAAAGAAACCAATTCATCAAGGATTAAGACTTGCTTTCAATCAATATCCAAAGAACTTAAATTACAAAGAAACCAATTCATTAAGGATTAAGACTTGCTTTCAATCAATATCCAAAGAACTTAAAGAACAAAAGAAACCAATTCATCAAGGATTAAGACTTGCTTTCAATCAATATCCAAAAGAACTTAAGAACAAGAGAAACCAATTCATCAAGGATTAAGACTTGCATTCAATCAATATCCAAAGAACTTAAATTACAAAAGAAACCAATTCATTAAGGATTAAGACTTGCTTTCAATCAATGGCCAAAGAACTTAAAGAACAAAGAAGAAACCAATTCATCAAGGATTAAGACTTGCTTTCAATCAATATCCAAAGAACTTAAATTACAAAGAAACCAATTCATCAAGGATTAAGACTTGCTTCAATCAATATCCAAGAACTTAAATTACAAAGAAAACCAATTCATTAAGGATTAAGACTTGCATTCAATCAATATCAAGAACTTAAATTACAAAAGAAACCAATTCATCAAGGATTAAGACTTGCTTTCAATCAATATCCAAAGAACTTAAATTACAAAAGAAACCAATTCATTAAGGATTAAGACTTGCTTTCAATCAATATCCAAGAACTTAAATTACAAAAGAAACCAATTCATCAAGGATTAAGACTTGCATTCAATCAATATCCAAAAAGAACTTAAATTACAAAGAAACCAATTCATCAAGGATTAAGACTTGCTTTCAATCAATATCCAAAGAACTTAAAGTACAAAGAAACCAATTCATTAAGGATTAAGACTTGCTTTCAATCAATATCCGAAAGAACTTAAAGAACAAAGAAACCAATTCATCAAGGATTAAGACTTGCATTCAATCAATATCAAAGAACTTAAAGAACAAGAGAAACCAATTCATTAAGGATTAAGACTTGCTTTCAATCAATATCAAAGAACTTAAATTACAAAGAAACCAATTCATTAAGGATTAAGACTTGCTTTCAATCAATATCCAAAGAACTTAAATTACAAAGAAACCAATTCATCAAGGATTAAGACTTGCTTTCAATCAATATCCAAGAACTTAAAGAACAAAGAGAAACCAATTCATTAAGGATTAAGACTTGCATTCAATCAATATCCAAAGAACTTAAATTACAAAGAAACCAATTCATCAAGGATTAAGACTTGCTTCAATCAATCTCCAAAGAACTTAAAGGTCAAAGAAAACCAATTCATCAAGGATTAAGACTTGCTTTCAATCAATATCAAAGAACTTAAATTACAAAAGAAACCAATTCATTAAGGATTAAGACTTGCTTTCAATCAATATCCAAAAGAACTTAAAGAACAAAGAGAAACCAATTCATCAAGGATTAAGACTTGCTTTCAATCAATATCAAAGAACTTAAATTACAAAAAGAAACCAATTCATCAAGGATTAAGACTTGCTTTCAATCAATATCCAAAGAACTTAAATTACAAAAGAAACCAATTCATTAAGGATTAAGACTTGCTTTCAATCAATATCCAAAGAACTTAAAGAACAAAAGAAACCAATTCATCAAGGATTAAGACTTGCTTTCAATCAATATCCAAAGAACTTAAAGAACAAAGAAACCAATTCATCAAGGATTAAGACTTGCATTCAATCAATATCAAAAGAACTTAAATTACAAAAGAAACCAATTCATTAAGGATTAAGACTTGCTTTCAATCAATCTCCAAAGAACTTAAAGGACAAAGAGAAACCAATTCATCAAGGATTAAGACTTGCTTTCAATCAATATCAAGAACTTAAATTACAAAAGAAACCAATTCATTAAGGATTAAGACTTGCTTTGAATCAATATCCAAGGGGACTTAAAGTACAAAGAGAAACCAAGTCATCAAGGATTAAGACTTGCTTTCAATCAATATCCAAAGAACTTAAAGTACAAGAGAAACCAATTCATCAAGGATTAAGACTTGCTTTCAATCAATATCCAAAGAACTTAAATTACAAAAAGAAACCAATTCATCAAGGATTAAGACTTGCTTTCAATCAATATCAAAGAACTTAAAGACAAAGAAAACCAATTCATCAAGGATTAAGACTTGCATTCAATCAATATCCAAAAGAACTTAAATTACAAAAAAGAAACCAATTCATTAAGGATTAAGACTTGCTTTCAATCAATCCAAAGAACTTAAATTACAAGAGAAACCAATTCATCAAGGATTAAGACTTGCTTTCAATCAAAATCCAAAAGAACTTAAATTACAAAAAGAAACCAATTCATTAAGGACTAAGACTTGCTTTCAATCAATATCCAAAAGAACTTAAACTACAAAAAGAAACCAATTCATTAAGGATTAAGACTTGCATTCAATCAATATCCAAAAGAACTTAAATTACAAAAAAGAAACCAATTCATCAAGGATTCAGACTTGCTTCCAATCAATATCCAAAAGAACTTAAATTACAAAGAAACCAATTCATTAAGGATTAAGACTTGCTTTCAATCAATATCCAAGAACTTAAAGAACAAAAGAAACCAATTCATTAAGGATTAAGACTTGCTTTCAATCAATATCCAAAAGAACTTAAGAACAAAAGAAACCAATTCATCAAGGATTAAGACTTGCTTTCAATCAATATCCAAAGAACTTAAATTACAAAAAGAAACCAATTCATTAAGGATTAAGACTTGCTTTCAATCAATATCCAAGAACTTAAATTACAAAAGAAACCAATTCATCAAGGATTAAGACTTGCTTTCAATCAATATCCAAAAAGAACTTAAATTACAAAGAGAAACCAATTCATCAAGGATTAAGACTTGCTTTCAATCAATATCCAAAGAACTTAAATTACAAAGAGAAACCAATTCATTAAGGATTAAGACTTGCTTTCAATCAATATCCAAAGAACTTAAGGACAAGAGAAACCAATTCATCAAGGATTAAGACTTGCTTTCAATCAATATCCAAAGAACTTAAATTACAAAGAAACCAATTCATTAAGGATTAAGACTTGCTTTCAATCAATATCCAAAGAACTTAAAGAACAAGAGAAACCAATTCATCAAGGATTAAGACTTGCTTTCAATCAATATCCAAAGAACTTAAAGAACAAAAGAAACCAATTCATTAAGGATTAAGACTTGCTTTCAATCAATGGCCAAAAAGAACGTAAATGTCAAAGAGAAACCAATTCATCAAGGATTAAGACTTGCATTCAGTCAATATCAAAGAACTTAAATTACAAAGAGAAACCAATTCATTAAGGATTAAGACTTGCATTCAATCAATATCCAAAAGAACTTCAATTAGAAAATGAAACCAATTCATTAAGGATTAAGACTTGCTTCCAATCAATATCCAAAAGAACTTAAACTACAAAAAGAAACCAGTTCATTAAGGATAAAGACTTGCATTCAATCAATATCCAAAAGAACTTAAATTACAAAAAAGAAACCAATTCATTAAGGACTAAGACTTGCTTTCAATCAATGGCCAAAAGAACTTAAATTGCAAAAAGAAACCAATTCATTAAGGACTAAGACTTGCTTTCAATCAATATCAATAGAACTTAAAGCGCAAGGAGAAACCAATTCATCAAGGATTAAGACTTGCATTCAATCAATATCCAAAAGAACTTAAATTACAAACAGAAACCAATTCATTAAGGATTAAGGCTTGCATTCAATCAATATCCAAAAGAACTTAAAGCACAAAGAGAAACCAATTCATCAAGGATTAACACTTGCTTTCAATCAAATCCAAAAGAACTTAAACTACAAAAAGAAACCAATTCATTAAGGATTAAGACTTGCATTCAATCAATATCCAAAAGAACTTAAATTACAAAATGAAACCAATTCATTAAGGATTAAGACTTGCTTTCAATCAATATCCAAAAGAACTTAAAGGTCAAGAGAAACCAATTCATCAAGGATTAAGACTTGCTTTCAATCAATATCCAAAAGAACTTAAATTACAAAGAGAAACCAATTCATCAAGGATTAAGACTTGCTTTCAATCAATATCCAAAGAACTTAAATTACAAAGAAAGCAATTCATCAAGGATTCAGACTTGCATTCAATCAATATCCAAAAGAACTTAAACTACAAAAAAAACCCAATTCATTAAGGATTAAGACTTGCATTCAATCAATATCCAAAAGAACTTAAAGTACAAAGAAACCAATTCATCAAGGATTAAGACTTGCATTCAATCAATATCCAAAAGAACTTAAATTACAAAGAAACCAATTCATTAAGGACTAAGACTTGCTTTCAATCAATGGCCAAAAGAACTTAAAGAACAAAGAGAAACCAATTCATCAAGGATTAAGACTTGCATTCAATCAATATCCAAAAGAACTTAAAGAACAAAAAGAAACCAATTCATTAAGGATTATGACTTGCATTCAATCAATATCCAAAAGAACTTAAATTACAAAAAGAAACCAATTCATTAAGGACTAAGACTTGCTTTCAATCAATGGCCCAAAGAACTTAAAGAACAAAGAGAAACCATTTCATCAAGAATTAAGACTTGCATTCAATCAATATCCAAAAGAACTTAAACTACAAAAAGAAACCAATTCCTTTTGGATTAAGACTTGATTCTATTCAATACCCAAAAGAACTTAAAGCACAAAAGAAACCAATTCATTAAGGATTAAGACTTGCTTTCAATCAATATCCAAAAAGAACTTAAATTACAAAAGAAACCAATTCATTAAGGATTAAGACTTGCTTTCAATCAATATCCAAAGAACTTAAAGTACAAGAGAAACCAATTCATCAAGGATTAAGACTTGCATTCAATCAATATCCAAAAAGAACTTAAATTACAAAAGAAACCAATTCATTAAGGATTAAGACTTGCTTTCAATCAATATCCAAAGAACTTAAAGAACAAAGAGAAACCAATTCATCAAGGATTAAGACTTGCTTTCAATCAATATCAAAGAACTTAAATTACAAAAGAAACCAATTCATTAAGGATTAAGACTTGCATTCAATCAATATCCAAGAACTTAAATTACAAAGAGAAAGCAATTCATCAAGGATTAAGACTTGCATTCAATCAATATCCAAAAGAACTTAAAGAATAAACAGAAGCCAATTTATTCGGGATTAAGACTTGCTTTCAATCAATATCCAAAAAAGAACTTAAATTACAAAAGAAACCAATTCATTAAGGATTAAGACTTGCTTTCAATCAATATCCAAAAAGAACTTAAAGAACAAAGAGAAACCAATTCATCAAGGATTAAGACTTGCTTTCAATCAATGGCCAAAAGAACTTAAAGAACAAAGAGAAACCTATTCATCAAGGATTAACACTTGCTTTCAATCAAATCCAAAAGAACTTAAATTACAAAAAAGAAACCAATTCATTAAGGATTAACACTTGTTTTCAATCAATATCCAAAAGAAATTAAATTGCAAAGAGAAACCAATTCCTTAAGGATTAATACTTGCTTTCAATCAATGGCCAAAAGAACTTAAAGAACAAAGAGAAACCAATTCATTAAGGATTAAGACTTGCTTTCAATCAATCTCCAAAGAACTTAAATTACAAAAGAAACCAATTCATCAAGGATTAAGACTTGCTTTCAATCAATATCCAAGAACTTAAAGTACAAAGAGAAACCAATTCATCAAGGATTAAGACTTGCATTCAATCAATATCCAAAGAACTTAAATTACAAAGAGACACCAATTCATCAAGGATTAAGACTTGCTTTCAATCAGTATCAAAAAGAACTTAAATTACAAAGAGAAACCAATTTATTAAGGACTAAGACTTGCTTTCAATCAATGGCCAAAAGAACTTAAATTACAAGAGAAACCAATTCATCAAGGATTAAGACTTGCATTCAATCAATATCCAAAAGAACTTAAATTACAAAAGAAACCAATTCATTAAGGATTAAGACTTGCTTTCAATCAATATCCAAAGAACTTAAAGAACAAAGAAACCAATTCATCAAGGATTAAGACTTGCATTCAATCAATATCAAAGAACTTAAATTACAAAAGAAACCAATTCATTAAGGATTAAGACTTGCTTTCAATCAATGGCCAAAGAACTTAAAGAACAAAGAGAAACCAATTCATCAAGGATTAAGACTTGCATTCAATCAATATCCAAGAACTTAAATTACAAAAGAAACCAATTCATTAAGGATTAAGACTTGCTTTCAATCAATATCAAAAGAACTTAAATTACAAAGAGAAACCAATTCATCAAGGATTAAGACTTGCTTTCAATCAATATCCAAAAGAACTTAAATTACAAAGAAACCAATTCATCAAGGATTAAGACTTGCTTTCAATCAATA
This sequence comes from Pterocarpus macrocarpus, assembly GCA_031439585.1. Lineage (NCBI taxonomy): Eukaryota > Viridiplantae > Streptophyta > Magnoliopsida > Fabales > Fabaceae > Pterocarpus > Pterocarpus macrocarpus. The sequence goes on from JAVHNN010000378.1 coordinate 10,244, forward strand.
TCAAAAGAACTTAAATTACAAAGAGAAACCAATTCATCAAGGATTAACACTTGCTTTCAATCAAATCCAAAAGAACTTAAAGTACAAAAAGAAACCAATTCATTAAGGACTAAGACTTGCTTTCAATCAATAGCCAAAAGAACTTAAAGAACAAAGAGAAACCAATTCATCAAGGATTAAGACTTGCATTCAATCAATATCCAAAAGAACTTAAATTACAAAAGAAACCAATTCATTAAGGATTAAGACTTGCTTTCAATCAATATCCAAAGAACTTAAATTACAAAAGAAACCAATTCATTAAGGATTAAGACTTGCTTCAATCAATATCCAAAGAACTTAAAGAACAAGAGAAACCAATTCATCAAGGATTAAGACTTGCATTCAATCAATATCCAAAGAACTTAAATTACAAAGAAACCAATTCATCAAGGATTAAGACTTGCATTCAATCAATATCCAAAAGAACTTAAATTACAAAAAGAAACCAATTCATTAAGGATTAAGACTTGCTTTCAATCAATATCCAAAGAACTTAAATTACAAAAGAAACCAATTCATCAAGGATTAAGACTTGCTTTCAATCAATATCAAAGAACTTAAATTACAAAGAGAAACCAATTCATCAAGGATTAAGACTTGCTTTCAATCAATATCCAAAAGAACTTAAATTACAAAGAGAAACCAATTCATCAAGGATTAAGACTTGCTTTCAATCAATATCCAAAGAACTTAAATTACAAAAAGAAACCAATTCATTAAGGATTAAGACTTGCTTTCAATCAATCTCCAAAGAACTTAAAGGTCAAAGAAACCAATTCATCAAGGATTAAGACTTGCTTTCAATCAATATCCAAAAGAACTTAAATTACAAAAAGAAACCAATTCATTAAGGATTAAGACTTGCTTTCAATCAATATCAAAGAACTTAAAGGTCAAAGAGAAACCAATTCATCAAGGATTAAGACTTGCTTTCAATCAATATCCAAAAGAACTTAAATTACAAAAGAAACCAATTCATCAAGGATTAAGACTTGCTTTCAATCAATATCCAAAGAACTTAAAGAACAAGAGAAACCAATTCATCAAGGATTAAGACTTGCATTCAATCAATATCCAAAGAACTTAAATTACAAAGAAACCAATTCATCAAGGATTAAGACTTGCTTTCAATCAATATCCAAAGAACTTAAAGAACAAGAGAAACCAATTCATCAAGGATTAAGACTTGCATTCAATCAATATCCAAAGAACTTAAATTACAAAAGAAACCAATTCATTAAGGATTAAGACTTGCTTTCAATCAATATCCAAAAGAACTTAAAGAACAAAGAAACCAATTCATCAAGGATTAAGACTTGCTTTCAATCAATATCCAAAGAACTTAAATTACAAAGAGAAACCAATTCATTAAGGATTAAGACTTGCTTTCAATCAATATCCAAAGAACTTAAATTACAAAAGAAACCAATTCATCAAGGATTAAGACTTGCTTTCAATCAATATCCAAAGAACTTAAATTACAAAGAAACCAATTCATCAAGGATTAAGACTTGCTTTCAATCAATATCCAAAGAACTTAAATTACAAAAGAAACCAATTCATTAAGGATTAAGACTTGCTTTCAATCAATATCCAAAGAACTTAAATTACAAAGAAACCAATTCATCAAGGATTAAGACTTGCTTTCAATCAATATCCAAAGAACTTAAATTACAAAAGAAACCAATTCATTAAGGATTAAGACTTGCTTTCAATCAATATCAAAGAACTTAAAGAACAAGAGAAACCAATTCATCAAGGATTAAGACTTGCATTCAATCAATATCCAAAAGAACTTAAATTACAAAAGAAACCAATTCATTAAGGATTAAGACTTGCTTTCAATCAATATCCAAAAGAACTTAAAGAACAAAGAGAAACCAATTCATCAAGGATTAAGACTTGCTTTCAATCAATATCCAAAAAGAACTTAAATTACAAAGAAACCAATTCATTAAGGATTAAGACTTGCTTTCAATCAATATCCAAAGAACTTAAATTACAAAGAAACCAATTCATCAAGGATTAAGACTTGCTTTCAATCAATATCCAAAAAGAACTTAAAGAACAAAAGAAACCAATTCATCAAGGATTAAGACTTGCTTTCAATCAATATCCAAAAAGAACTTAAATTACAAAAGAAACCAATTCATTAAGGATTAAGACTTGCTTTCAATCAATATCAAAGAACTTAAATTACAAAGAGAAACCAATTCATCAAGGATTAAGACTTGCTTTCAATCAATATCCAAAAGAACTTAAATTACAAGAGAAACCAATTCCTTATGGATTAAGACTTGTTTCCAATCAATGGCCAAAAGAACTTAAATTACAAAGAGAAACCAATTCATTAAGGATTAAGACTTGCATTCAATCAATATCCAAAAGAACTTAAATTACAAAAGAAACCAATTCATCAAGGATTAAGACTTGCTTTCAATCAATATCCAAAGAACTTAAATTACAAAGAAACCAATTCATTAAGGATTAAGACTTGCTTTCAATCAATATCCAAAGAACTTAAAGAACAAAGAGAAACCAATTCATCAAGGATTAAGACTTGCATTCAATCAATATCCAAAGAACTTAAATTACAAAAGAAACCAATTCATTAAGGATTAAGACTTGCTTTCAATCAATATCCAAAGAACTTAAATTACAAAGAGAAACCAATTCATCAAGGATTAAGAATAGCTTTCAAACAATATCAAAAAGAACTTAAATTACAAAATGAAACCAATTAATTAAGGTTTAAGACTTGCATTCAATCAATATCCAAAGAACTTAAATTACAAAAGAAACCAATTCATTAAGGATTAAGACTTGCTTTCAATCAATATCCAAAGAACTTAAAGAACAAAGAGAAACCAATTCATCAAGGATTAAGACTTGCATTCAATCAATATCAAAGAACTTAAATTACAAAAGAAACCAATTCATTAAGGATTAAGACTTGCTTTCAATCAATATCCAAAGAACTTAAATTACAAGAGAAACCAATTCATCAAGGATTAAGACTTGCTTTCAATCAATATCAAAGAACTTAAATTACAAAGAGAAACCAATTCATCAAGGATTAAGACTTGCTTTCAATCAATATCAAAGAACTTAAATTACAAAGAAACCAATTCATCAAGGATTAAGACTTGCTTTCAATCAATATCCAAAGAACTTAAATTACAAAGAGAAACCAATTCATCAAGGATTAAGACTTGCTTTCAATCAATATCCAAGAACTTAAGATTACAAAGAAACCAATTCATCAAGGATTAAGACTTGCATTCAATCAATATCCAAAGAACTTAAATTACAAAAGAAACCAATTCATTAAGGATTAAGACTTGCTTTCAATCAATCTCCAAAGAACTTAAATTACAAAGAAACCAATTCATCAAGGATTAAGACTTGCTTTCAATCAATATCCAAAGAACTTAAATTACAAAAGAAACCAATTCATTAAGGATTAAGACTTGCTTTCAATCAATATCCAAAAGAACTTAAATTACAAGAGAAACCAATTCATCAAGGATTAAGACTTGCTTTCAATCAATATCAAAGAACTTAAATTACAAAAGAAACCAATTCATTAAGGATTAAGACTTGCTTTCAATCAATATCAAAGAACTTAAATTACAAAAGAAACCAATTCATCAAGGATTAAGACTTGCTTTCAATCAATATCCAAAGAACTTAAATTACAAAGAAACCAATTCATCAAGGATTAAGACTTGCTTTCAATCAATATCAAAGAACTTAAATTACAAGAGAAACCAATTCATCAAGGATTAAGACTTGCTTTCAATCAATATCCAAAAGAACTTAAATTACAAAAGAAACCAATTCATCAAGGATTAAGACTTGCTTTCAATCAATATCCAAAAAGAACTTAAATTACAAAAGAAACCAATTCATTAAGGATTAAGACTTGCTTTCAATCAATATCCAAAAGAACTTAAATTACAAAGAAACCAATTCATCAAGGATTAAGACTTGCTTTCAATCAATATCCAAAGAACTTAAAGAACAAGAGAAACCAATTCATCAAGGATTAAGACTTGCTTTCAATCAATATCCAAAAGAACTTAAATTACAAAAGAAACCAATTCATTAAGGATTAAGACTTGCATTCAATCAATATCCAAAGAACTTAAATTACAAAAGAAACCAATTCATTAAGGATTAAGACTTGCTTTCAATCAATATCCAAAAGAACTTAAATTACAAAGAAACCAATTCATCAAGGATTAAGACTTGCTTTCAATCAATATCCAAAAAGAACTTAAAGAACAAAGAAACCAATTCATCAAGGATTAAGACTTGCATTCAATCAATATCCAAAAGAACTTAAATTACAAAAGAAACCAATTCATTAAGGATTAAGACTTGCTTTCAATCAATATCCAAAAGAACTTAAAGAACAAAAGAAACCAATTCATCAAGGATTAAGACTTGCATTCAATCAATATCCAAAAGAACTTAAATTACAAAAGAAACCAATTCATTAAGGATTAAGACTTGCTTTCAATCAATATCCAAGAACTTAAAAGAAAGAGAAACCAATTCATCAAGGATTAAGACTTGCATTCAATCAATATCAAAAGAACTTAAATTACAAAGAAACCAATTCATTAAGGATTAAGACTTGCTTTCAATCAATATCCAAAAGAACTTAAAGAACAAAAGAAACCAATTCATCAAGGATTAAGACTTGCTTTCAATCAATATCCAAAGAACTTAAATTACAAAAGAAACCAATTCATTAAGGATTAAGACTTGCTTTCAATCAATATCCAAAGAACTTAAAGAACAAAGAGAAACCAATTCATCAAGGATTAAGACTTGCATTCAATCAATATCCAAAGAACTTAAATTACAAAGAAACCAATTCATTAAGGATTAAGACTTGCTTTCAATCAATATCCAAAGAACTTAAATTACAAAGAAACCAATTCATTAAGGATTAAGACTTGCTTTCAATCAATATCCAAAGAACTTAAATTACAAAAGAAACCAATTCATCAAGGATTAAGACTTGCTTTCAATCAATATCCAAAAAGAACTTAAATTACAAAGAAACCAATTCATCAAGGATTAAGACTTGCATTCAATCAATATCCAAAGAACTTAAATTACAAGAGAAACCAATTCATCAAGGATTAAGACTTGCTTTCAATCAATATCCAAAGAACTTAAAGAACAAAAGAAACCAATTCATCAAGGATTAAGACTTGCATTCAATCAATATCCAAAAGAACTTAAATTACAAAAGAAACCAATTCATTAAGGATTAAGACTTGCTTTCAATCAATATCCAAAAGAACTTAAATTACAAAAAGAAACCAATTCATTAAGGATTAAGACTTGCTTTCAATCAATGGCCAAAGAACTTAAAGAACAAGAGAAACCAATTCATCAAGGATTAAGACTTGCATTCAATCAATATCCAAAAGAACTTAAATTACAAAGAAACCAATTCATTAAGGATTAAGACTTGCTTTCAATCAATATCCAAAGAACTTAAATTACAAAAAGAAACCAATTCATCAAGGATTAAGACTTGCTTTCAATCAATATCCAAAGAACTTAAATTACAAAAGAAACCAATTCATCAAGGATTAAGACTTGCATTCAATCAATATCAAAAAGAACTTAAATTACAAAAGAAACCAATTCATCAAGGATTAAGACTTGCTTTCAATCAATATCCAAAGAACTTAAATTACAAAGAAACCAATTCATTAAGGATTAAGACTTGCATTCAATCAATATCCAAAGAACTTAAAGAACAAGAGAAACCAATTCATCAAGGATTAAGACTTGCTTTCAATCAATATCCAAAGAACTTAAATTACAAAGAAACCAATTCATTAAGGATTAAGACTTGCTTTCAATCAATATCCAAAAGAACTTAAATTACAAAAGAAACCAATTCATCAAGGATTAAGACTTGCTTTCAATCAATCTCCAAAAGAACTTAAATTACAAAAGAAACCAATTCATCAAGGATTAAGACTTGCTTTCAATCAATATCCAAAGAACTTAAATTACAAAGAAACCAATTCATTAAGGATTAAGACTTGCTTCAATCAATATCCAAAAGAACTTAAATTACAAAAGAAACCAATTCATCAAGGATTAAGACTTGCTTTCAATCAATATCCAAAGAACTTAAATTACAAGAGAAACCAATTCATCAAGGATTAAGACTTGCTTTCAATCAATATCCAAAAGAACTTAAAGAACAAAAGAAACCAATTCATCAAGGATTAAGACTTGCATTCAATCAATATCCAAAGAACTTAAATTACAAAAGAAACCAATTCATTAAGGATTAAGACTTGCTTTCAATCAATCTCCAAAAAGAACTTAAAGAACAAAGAAACCAATTCATCAAGGATTAAGACTTGCTTTCAATCAATATCCAAAGAACTTAAATTACAAAAGAAACCAATTCATCAAGGATTAAGACTTGCTTTCAATCAATATCTAAAGAACTTAAATTACAAAGAAACCAATTCATCAAGGATTAAGACTTGCATTCAATCAATATCCAAAGAACTTAAAGTACAAAAGAAACCAATTCATCAAGGATTAAGACTTGCTTTCAATCAATATCCAAAGAACTTAAATTACAAAAGAAACCAATTCATCAAGGATTAAGACTTGCTTTCAATCAATATCCAAAAGAACTTAAAATTACAAGAGAAACCAATTCATCAAGGATTAAGACTTGCATTCAATCAATATCCAAAGAACTTAAATTACAAAAGAAACCAATTCATTAAGGATTAAGACTTGCTTTCAATCAATATCCAAAGAACTTAAATTACAAAGAGAAACCAATTCATTAAGGACTAAGACTTGCTTTCAATCAATGGCCAAAAGAACTTAAAGAACAAAGAGAAACCAATTCATCAAGGATTAAGACTTGCATTCAATCAATATCCAAAAGAACTTAAATTACAAAAGAAACGAATTCATTAAGGATTAAGACTTGCTTCCAATCAATCTCCAAAGAACTTAAAACAAAGAGAAACCAATTCATCAAGGATTATGACTTGCATTCAATCAATATCCAAAAGAACTTAAATTACAAAAAGAAACCAATTCATTAAGGAGTAAGACTTGCTTTCAATCAATGGCCAAAAGAACTTAATGAACAAAGAGAAACCAATTCATCAAGGATTAAGACTTGCATTCAATCAATATCCAAAAGAACATAAATTACAAACAGAAACCAATTCATTAAGGATTAAGACTTGCATTCAATCAATATCCAAAAGAACTTAAATTTCAAAACCAATCCAATTCATTAAGGATTAAGACTTGCATTCAATCAATATCCAAAAGAACTTAACGAACAAAGAAACCAATTCATCAAGGATTAAGACTTGCTTTCAATCAATATCCAAAGAACTTAAATTACAAAGAAACCAATTCATCAAGGATTAAGACTTGCTTTCAATCAATATCCAAAGAACTTAAGATTACAAGAGAAACCAATTCATCAAGGATTAAGACTTGCTTTCAATCAATATCCAAAGAACTTAAAGTACAAAAGAAACCAATTCATCAAGGATTAAGACTTGCTTTCAATCAATATCAAAAGAACTTAAATTACAAGAGAAACCAATTCATTAAGGATTAAGACTTGCTTTCAATCAATATCCAAAGAACTTAAAGAACAAAAGAAACCAATTCATCAAGGATTAAGACTTGCTTTCAATCAATATCCAAAGAACTTAAATTACAAAAGAAACCAATTCATTAAGGATTAAGACTTGCTTTCAATCAATCTCCAAAGAACTTAAAGGTCAAAAGAAACCAATTCATCAAGGATTAAGACTTGCTTTCAATCAATATCCAAAGAACTTAAATTACAAAAGAAACCAATTCATCAAGGATTAAGACTTGCATTCAATCAATATCCAAAAGAACTTAAATTACAAAAGAAACCAATTCATTAAGGATTAAGACTTGCTTTCAATCAATATCCAAAAAGAACTTAAAGGACAAAAGAAACCAATTCATCAAGGATTAAGACTTGCTTTCAATCAATATCCAAAAGAACTTAAATTACAAAAGAAACCAATTCATTAAGGATTAAGACTTGCTTTCAATCAATCTCCAAAGAACTTAAAGGCAAGAGAAACCAATTCATCAAGGATTAAGACTTGCTTTCAATCAATATCCAAAGAACTTAAATTACAAGAGAAACCAATTCATTAAGGATTAAGACTTGCTTTCAATCAATGGCCAAAGAACTTAAAGTACAAAAGAGAAACCAATTCATCAAGGATTAAGACTTGCTTTCAATCAATATCCAAAGAACTTAAATTACAAAAGAAACCAATTCATCAAGGATTAAGACTTGCTTTCAATCAATATCCAAAGAACTTAAATTACAAAGAAACCAATTCATCAAGGATTAAGACTTGCTTTCAATCAATATCCAAAGAACTTAAAGAACAAAAGAAACCAATTCATCAAGGATTAAGACTTGCTTTCAATCAATATCCAAAGAACTTAAATTACAAAGAAACCAATTCATCAAGGATTAAGACTTGCTTTCAATCAATATCCAAAGAACTTAAATTACAAAAGAAACCAATTCATTAAGGATTAAGACTTGCTTTCAATCAATATCCAAAAGAACTTAAAGTACAAAAGAAACCAATTCATCAAGGATTAAGACTTGCTTTCAATCAATATCCAAAGAACTTAAAGTACAAAGAAACCAATTCATCAAGGATTAAGACTTGCTTTCAATCAATATCCAAAGAACTTAAATTACAAGAGAAACCAATTCATCAAGGATTAAGACTTGCTTTCAATCAATATCCAAAGAACTTAAATTACAAAAAGAAACCAATTCATTAAGGATTAAGACTTGCTTTCAATCAATATCCAAAGAACTTAAAGCAAAGAAACCAATTCATCAGGATTAAGACTTGCATTCAATCAATATCCAAAGAACTTAAATTACAAAGAAACCAATTCATTAGGATTAAGACTTGCTTTCAATCAATATCCAAAGAACTTAAATTACAAAAGAAACCAATTCATCAAGGATTAAGACTTGCTTTCAATCAATATCCAAAGAACTTAAATTACAAAGAGAAACCAATTCATCAAGGATTAAGACTTGCTTTCAATCAATATCCAAAGAACTTAAATTACAAAGAAACCAATTCATCAAGGATTAAGACTTGCATTCAATCAATATCCAAAAGAA
>JAVHNN010000038.1:0-66759 GCA_031439585.1 Pterocarpus macrocarpus
AGTTTCTCTTTTATTCAAGGAATTGGTTTGCCATTGATTGGAATCAAGTCTTATTCCAAAGGAATTGGTTTCTCTTTCTTCTTTATGTTCTTTTGGCCATTGATTGGAATCAAGTCTTTATTCCAAAGGAATTGGTTTCTTTCTTTATGTTCTTTTGCAAATTTCTTTTCCTTTGGAATTGGTTTCTTATTCCTTTTGTTCATTGATTGGAATGAAGTCTTTATCCTTAAGCATTTGGTTTCTCTTTCCTCTTTATGTTGTTTTGCCCATTGATTGGAGTCAAGTCTTATTCCAAAGGGAATTGGTTTCTCGTTGTCCTTTATGTACTTTTTGCAATTGATTGGAATCAAGTCTTTATCCTTAAGCATTTGGTTTCTCTTTCTTCTTTAAGTTCTTTTTGCCATTGGTTGGAATCAAGTCTTATTCCAAAGGAATTGGTTTCTCATTCTCCTTTATGTTCCTTTGCAATTGATTGGAATCAAGTCTTATTCCAAAGGAATTGGTTTCTCATTCTCCTTTATGTTCCTTTTGGCCATTGATTGGAATCAAGTCTTATTCTTAAGGAATTGGTTTCTCTTTCTTCTTTATGTTCTTTTGCCATTGATTGGAATCAAGTCTTATTCCAAAGGAATTGGTTTCTCTTTCCTTTATGTTCCTTTTGCAATTGATTGGAATCAAGTCTTATTCCAAAGAATTGGTTTCTCATTTCTTTATGTTCTTTTGCCATTGATTGGAATCAAGTCTTATCCAAAAGGAATTGGTTTCTCTTTCTTCTTTATGTTCTTTTTGCCATTGATTGGAATCAAGTCTTATTCCAAAGGAATTGGTTTCTCATTCTTCTTTATGTTCTTTTGCCATTGATTGGAATCAAGTCTTATTCCTTAAGGAATTGGTTTCTCTTTCTTCTTTATGTTCTTTTGCCATTGATTGGAATCAAGTCTTATTCAAAAGGAATTGGTTTCTCATTCTCCTTTATGTTCCTTTTGCATTGATTGGAATCAAGTCTTATTCCAAAAGAATTGGTTTCTCTTTCTTCTTTATGTTCTTTTGCCATTGATTGGAATCAAGTCTTATTCCAAAGGAATTGGTTTCTCATTCTCCTTTATGTTCCTTTGCCATTGATTGGAATCAAGTCTTATTCCAAAAGAATTGGTTTCTCATTCCTTTATGTTCCTTTTGTACATTGATTGGAATCAAGTCTTATTAAGGAATTGGTTTCTCTTTCTTCTTTTATGTTCTTTTGCCATTGATTGGAATCAAGTCTTATTCCAAAGGAATTGGTTTCTCATTCTCCTTTATGTTCTTTTGCCATTGATTGGAATCAAGTCTTATTCCAAAGGAATTGGTTTCTCATTCTCCTTTATGTTCCTTTTGCAATTGATTGGAATCAAGTCTTTATTCCAAAGCAATTGGTTTCTCTTTCTTTTTATGTTCTTTTGCCATTGATTGGAATCAAGTCTTATTCCAAAGGAATTGGTTTCTCATTCTCCTTTATGTTCTTTTGCAATTGATTGGAATCAAGTCTTATCCTTAAGAATTGGTTTCTCTTTCTTCTTTTATGTTCTTTTGCCATTGATTGGAATCAAGTCTTATTCCAAAGGAATTGGTTTCTCATTCTCCTTTATGTTCCTTTTGCAATTGATTGGAATCAAGTCTTTATCCTTAAGGAATTGGTTTCTCTTTCTTCTTTATGTTCTTTTGCAATTGATTGGAATCAAGTCTTATTCCAAAGGAATTGGTTTCTCATTCTTTTATGTTCCTTTTGCAATTGATTGGAATCAAGTCTTATTCCAAAAGGAATTGGTTTCTCATTCTTCTTTATGTTCTTTTGGCCATTGATTGGAATCAAGTCTTATTAAGAAATTGGTTTCTCTTTCTTCTTTATGTTCTTTTTGCCATTGATTGGAATCAAGTCTTATTCCAAAAGGAATTGGTTTCTCTTTCTTCTTTATGTTCTTTTGCAATTGATTGGAATCAAGTCTTATTCCAAAGGAATTGGTTTCTCATTCTCCTTTATGTTCTTTTGCAATTGATTGGAATCAAGTCTTATTCCAAAAGGAATTGGTTTCTCTTTCTTTTTATGTTCTTTTGCAATTGATTGGAATCAAGTCTTATTCCAAAGGAATTGGTTTCTCATTCTCCTTTATGTTCCTTTTGTACATTGATTGGAATCAAGTCTTATTAAGGAATTGGTTTCTCTTTCTTCTTTTATGTTCTTTTGGCCATTGATTGGAATCAAGTCTTATTCCAAAAGGAATTGGTTTCTCATTCTCCTTTATGTTCCTTTTGCATTGATTGGAATCAAGTCTTATCCTTAAGGAATTGGTTTCTCTTTCTTCTTTGTTCTTTTGGCCATTGATTGGAATCAAGTCTTAATCCAAAAGGAATTGGTTTCTCATTCTCCTTTATGTTCTTTTGGCCATTGATTGGAATCAAGTCTTATTCCAAATGGAATTGGTTTCTCATTTCTCTTTATGTTCTTTTGTACATTGATTGGAATCAAGTCTTATTCTTAAGGAATTGGTTTCTCTTTCTTCTTTATGTTCTTTTGCCATTGATTGGAATCAAGTCTTATTCCAAAAGGAATTGGTTTCTCATTCTCCTTTATGTTCTTTTGCCATTGATTGGAATCAAGTCTTATTCCAAAAGGAATTGGTTTCTCTTTCCTTTATGTTCCTTTTGCAATTGATTGGAATCAAGTCTTTATCCAAAGGAATTGGTTTCTCTTTCTCTTTATGTTCTTTTTGCCATTGATTGGAATCAAGTCTTATTCCAAAAGGAATTGGTTTCTCATTCTCTTTATGTTCCTTTTTGCAATTGATTGGAATCAAGTCTATATCCTTAAGGAATTGGTTTCTCTTTCTCTTTTGTTCTTTTGGCCATTGATTGGAATCAAGTCTTATTCCAAAGAATTGGTTTCTCATTCTCCTTTATGTTCCTTTTGCCATTGATTGGAATCAAGTCTTATCCAAAAGGAATTGGTTTCTCATTCTTCTTTATGTTCCTTTTGCCATTGATTGGAATCAAGTCTTATTCCAAAGGAATTGGTTTCTCTTTCTTCTTTATGTTCTTTTGCATTGATTGGAATCAAGTCTTATTCCAAAATTGGTTTCTCATTCTTCTTTATGTTCCTTTTGCAATTGATTGGAATCAAGTCTTATTCCTTAAGCAATTGGTTTCTCTTTCTTCTTTATGTTCTTTTGCCATTGATTGGAATCAAGTCTTATTCCAAAAGGAATTGGTTTCTCATTCTCCTTTATGTTCCTTTTGCCATTGATTGGAATCAAGTCTTATTCCAAAAGGAATTGGTTTCTCATTCTCTTTATGTTCCTTTTGCCATTGATTGGAATCAAGTCTTATCCAAAGGAATTGGTTTCTCTTTCTCCTTTATGTTCTTTTGGCCATTGATTGGAATCAAGTCTTATTCCAAAGGAATTGGTTTCTCATTCTCCTTTATGTTCCTTTTGTGCAATTGATTGGAATCAAGTCTTATTCCAAAGGAATTGGTTTCTCTTTCTTCTTTTGTTCTTTTGGCCATTGATTGGAATCAAGTCTTATTCCAAAGGAATTGGTTTCTCATTCTCCTTTATGTTCTTTTGCACATTGATTGGAATCAAGTCTTATTCCGTTAAGGAATTGGTTTCTCTTTCTTCTTTATGTTCTTTGGCCATTGATTGGAATCAAGTCTTATTCCAAAAGGAATTGGTTTCTCATTCTTCTTTATGTTCCTTTTGCAATTGATTGGAATCAAGTCTTATTCCAAAGGAATTGGTTTCTCATTCTTTTTATGTTCTTTTGCCATTGATTGGAATCAAGTCTTATCCTTAAGAATTGGTTTCTCTTTCTTCTTTTATGTTCTTTTGCCATTGATTGGAATCAAGTCTTATTCCAAAAGGAATTGGTTTCTCATTCTTCTTTATGTTCTTTTGCCATTGATTGGAATCAAGTCTTATTCCAAAAGGAATTGGTTTCTCATTCTCCTTTATGTTCCTTGCACATTGATTGGAATCAAGTCTTTATCCTTAAGAATTGGTTTCTCTTTCTTTTTATGTTCTTTTGGCCATTGATTGGAATCAAGTCTTATTCCAAAGAATTGGTTTCTCATTCTCCTTTATGTTCTTTTGCCATTGATTGGAATCAAGTCTTATTCCAAAAGAATTGGTTTCTCTTTCTTCTTTTATGTTCTTTTGCCATTGATTGGAATCAAGTCTTATTCCAAAAGGAATTGGTTTCTCATTCTCCTTTATGTTCCTTTTGCCATTGATTGGAATCAAGTCTTTATCCTTAAAGGAATTGGTTTCTCTTTCTTCTTTATGTTCTTTTGGCATTGATTGGAATCAAGTCTTATTCCAAAGGAATTGGTTTCTCATTCTCCTTTATGTTCCTTTGCATTGATTGGAATCAAGTCTTATTCCAAAGGAATTGGTTTCTCTTTCTCCTTTATGTTCTTTTGCATTGATTGGAATCAAGTCTTAATCCAAAGGAATTGGTTTCTCTTTCTTCTTTATGTTCTTTTGGCCATTGATTGGAATCAAGTCTTATTCCAAAAGAATTGGTTTCTCATTCTCCTTTATGTTCCTTTTGCAATTGATTGGAATCAAGTCTTATTCCAAAGGAATTGGTTTCTCATTCTCTTTATGTTCCTTTTGCAATTGATTGGAATCAAGTCTTATCCTTAAGGAATTGGTTTCTCTTTCTTTTTATGTTCTTTTGCCATTGATTGGAATCAAGTCTTATTCCAAAGGAATTGGTTTCTCATTCTCCTTTATGTTCTTTTGCATTGATTGGAATCAAGTCTTATTAAAGGAATTGGTTTCTCTTTCTTTTTATGTTCTTTTGGCCATTGATTGGAATCAAGTCTTATTCCAAAAGAATTGGTTTCTCATTCTCCTTTATGTTCCTTTTGCAATTGATTGGAATCAAGTCTTTATCCTTAAGAATTGGTTTCTCTTTCTTCTTTATGTTCTTTTTGCCATTGATTGGAATCAAGTCTTATTCCAAAGGAATTGGTTTCTCATTCTTCTTTATGTTCCTTTTGCAATTGATTGGAATCAAGTCTTATTCCAAAGGAATTGGTTTCTCATTCTCCTTTATGTTCTTTTGCCATTGATTGGAATCAAGTCTTATTCCTTAAAGGAATTGGTTTCTCTTTCTTTTTATGTTCTTTTGCCATTGATTGGAATCAAGTCTTATTCCAAAGGAATTGGTTTCTCTCTCTTTATGTTCCTTTTGCATTGATTGGAATCAAGTCTTATTCCAAAAGGAATTGGTTTCTCATTCTTCTTTATGTTCCTTTTGCCATTGATTGGAATCAAGTCTTATTCCAAAGGAATTGGTTTCTCATTCTCCTTTATGTTCCTTTTGCAATTGATTGGAATCAAGTCTTATTCAAAAGGAATTGGTTTCTCATTCTCTTTATGTTCCTTTTGCCATTGATTGGAATCAAGTCTTATTCCAAAGGAATTGGTTTCTCATTTCTTTATGTTCTTTTGCCATTGATTGGAATCAAGTCTTATTCCTTAAGGAATTGGTTTCTCATTCTCCTTTATGTTCTTTTGCATTGATTGGAATCAAGTCTTATCAAAGGAATTGGTTTCTCTTTCTTCTTTATGTTCCTTTTGGCATTGATTGGAATCAAGTCTTATTCCAAAGGAATTGGTTTCTCATTCTTCTTTATGTTCCTTTTGCCATTGATTGGAATCAAGTCTTATCCAAAGGAATTGGTTTCTCTTTCTTTTTTAAGTTCTTTTGGCCATTGATTGGAATCAAGTCTTATTCCTTTAGGATTTGGTTTCTCATTCTCCTTTATGTTGCTTTTGCCATTGATTGGAATCAAGTCTTATTCCAAAAGGAATTGGTTTCTCTTTCTCCTTTATGTTCCTTTTGCCATTGATTGGAATCAAGTCTTATTCAAAAGGAATTGGTTTCTCTTTCTCCTTTATGTTCTTTTGCAATTGATTGGAATCAAGTCTTATCCTTAAGAATTGGTTTCTCATTCTTCTTTATGTTCTTTTGCCATTGATTGGAATCAAGTCTTATTCCAAAAGAATTGGTTTCTCATTCTTTTATGTTCCTTTGCCATTGATTGGAATCAAGTCTTACTCCAAAAGGAATTGGTTTCTCATTCTCCTTTATGTTCTTTTGGCCATCGATTGGGATCAAGTCTTATTCCAGATGGAATTGGTTTCTCATTTCTTTATGTTCTTTTGCCATTGATTGGAATCAAGTCTTATTCCAAAAATTGGTTTTCTTTCTTCTTTATGTTCTTTTGCAATTGATTGGAATCAAGTCTTATTCCAAAGGAATTGCTTTCTCATTCTCCTTTATGTTCCTTTTGCAATTGATTGGAATCAAGTCTTATTCCAAAAGGAATTGGTTTCTCATTCTCCTTTATGTTCCTTTTGGCATTGATTGGAATCAAGTCTTTATTCAAAGGAATTGGTTTCTCTTCTCCTTTATGTTCTTTTGGCCATTGATTGGAATCAAGTCTTATTCCAAAGGAATTGGTTTCTCATTCTTCTTTATGTTCTTTTGCCATTGATTGGAATCAAGTCTTATTCCAAAGAATTGGTTTCTCATTCTTCTTTATGTTCTTTTGCCATTGATTGGAATCAAGTCTTATTTCAAAGAATTGGTTTCTCATTCTTCTTTATGTTCTTTTGCAATTGATTGGAATCAAGTCTTATTCAAAAGGAATTGGTTTCTCATTCTTCTTTATGTTCCTTTGCCATTGATTGGAATCAAGTCTTATTCCAAAAGAATTGGTTTCTCATTCTCCTTATGTTCCTTTTGCATTGATTGGAATCAAGTCTTATTCCAAAAATTGGTTTCTCATTCTTCTTTATGTTCTTTTGCCATTGATTGGAATCAAGTCTTATTCAAAAGGAATTGGTTTCTCTTTCTTTATGTTCTTTTGCCATTGATTGGAATCAAGTCTTATTCCAAAGGAATTGGTTTCTCATTTCCTTTATGTTCCTTTTGCACATTGATTGGAATCAAGTCTTATCTTAAAGGAATTGGTTTCTCTTTCTTCTTTTATGTTCCTTTTGCCATTGATTGGAATCAAGTCTTATTCCAAAGAATTGGTTTCTCATTCTCCTTTATGTTCTTTTGCCATTGATTGGAATCAAGTCTTATTCAAAAGGAATTGGTTTCTCATTCTTCTTTATGTTCTTTTGGCCATTGATTGGAATCAAGTCTTATTCCAAAGGAATTGGTTTCTCATTCTCCTTTATGTTCCTTTTGCCATTGATTGGAATCAAGTCTTATTCCAAAGGAATTGGTTTCTCTTTTTCTTTATGTTCTTTTGCCATTGATTGGAATCAAGTCTTATTCCAAAGGAATTGGTTTCTCTTTCTTCTTTATGTTCCTTTTGCATTGATTGGAATCAAGTCTTATTCCAAAGGAATTGGTTTCTCATTCCTTTATGTTCTTTTGCATTGATTGGAATCAAGTCTTATTCCAAAGGAATTGGTTTCTCTTTCTTCTTTATGTTCTTTTTGCCATTGATTGGAATCAAGTCTTATTCCAAAAGGAATTGGTTTCTCTTTCTTCTTTATGTTCCGTTTGCAATTGATTGGAATCAAGTCTTATTCCAAAGGAATTGGTTTCTCATTCTCCTTTATGTTCTTTTGCCATTGATTGGAATCAAGTCTTATTCCAAAGGAATTGGTTTCTCTTTCTTCTTTATGTTCTTTTGCCATTGATTGGAATCAAGTCTTATTCCAAAAGGAATTGGTTTCTCATTCTCTTTATGTTCTTTTGCAATTGATTGGAATCAAGTCTTATTCCAAAAGGAATTGGTTTCTCATTCTTCTTTATGTTCCTTTTGCAATTGATTGGAATCAAGTCTTATCCAAAAGGAATTGGTTTCTCATTCTTCTTTATGTTCTTTTGCCATTGATTGGAATCAAGTCTTATCCAAAGAATTGGTTTCTCATTCTTCTTTATGTTCTTTTGCATTGATTGGAATCAAGTCTTTATTCCAAAAGGAATTGGTTTCTCTTTCTTTTATAGTTCTTTTGCCATTGATTGGAATCAAGTCTTATTCCAAAAGAATTGGTTTTCTCATTCTCCTTTATGTTCCTTTTGCAATTGATTGGAATCAAGTCTTATTCCAAAGGAATTGGTTTCTCATTCTCTTTATGTTCCTTTTGCCATTGATTGGAATCAAGTCTTATTCCAAAGGAATTGGTTTCTCTTTCTCTTTATGTTCTTTTGCAATTGATTGGAATCAAGTCTTATATCCAAAGGAATTGGTTTCTCATTCTCCTTTATGTTCCTTTTGCACATTGATTGGAATCAAGTCTTATTCCAAAAGAATTGGTTTCTCTTTCTTCTTTATGTTCTTTTGCCATTGATTGGAATCAAGTCTTATTCCAAAGGAATTGGTTTCTCTTTCTCCTTTATGTTCTTTTGCCATTGATTGGAATCAAGTCTTATTCCAAAGGAATTGGTTTCTCATTCTTCTTTATGTTCCTTTGCAATTGATTGGAATCAAGTCTTATTCCAGCAATTGGTTTCTCTTTCTTTTTATGTTCTTTTGGCCATTGATTGGAATCAAGTCTTATTCCAAAGGAATTGGTTTCTCATTCTCCTTTATGTTCCTTTGCAATTGATTGGAATCAAGTCTTATTCCAAAGAATTGGTTTCTCTTTCTTCTTTATGTTCTTTTGGCCATTGATTGGAATCAAGTCTTATTCCAAAAGGAATTGGTTTCTCATTCTCCTTTATGTTCCTTTTGCCATTGATTGGAATCAAGTCTTATCCTTAAGGAATTGGTTTCTCTTTCTTCTTTATGTTCCTTTTGGCATTGATTGGAATCAAGTCTTATTCCAAATGGAATTGGTTTCTCATTCTTTTTATGTTCCTTTTGCATTGATTGGAATCAAGTCTTATTCAAAAGGAATTGGTTTCTCTTCTCCTTTATGTTCCTTTTGCAATTGATTGGAAACAAGTCTTATTCCTTAAGGAATTGGTTTCTCTTTCTTCTTTTGGTTCTTTTGACCATTGTTTGGAATCAAGTCTTATTCCAAAGGGAATTGGTTTCTCTTTCTCTTTATGTTCTTTTGCAATTGATTGGAATCAAGTCTTATTCCAAAAGGAATTGGTTTCTCATTTCCTTTATGTTCTTTTGCAATTGATTGGAAACAAGTCTTATTCCTTAAGGAATTGGTTTCTCATTCTTTTTTATGTTCTTTTGGCCATTGATTGGAATCAAGTCTTATTCCAAAAGGAATTGGTTTCTCATTCTCCTTTATGTTCTTTTGTGCATTGATTGGAATCAAGTCTTATTCTTAAGGAATTGGTTTCTCTTTCTTCTTTATGTTCTTTTGGCATTGATTGGAATCAAGTCTTTATTCCAAAAGAATTGGTTTCTCATTCTCCTTTATGTTCCTTTGCAATTGATTGGAATCAAGTCTTATTCCAAAGGAATTGGTTTCTCATTCTCCTTTATGTTCTTTTTGTATTGATTGGAATCAAGTCTTATTCCAAAGAATTGGTTTCTCATTCTTTATGTTCCTTTTGCATTGATTGGAATCAAGTCTTATTCCAAAAGGAATTGGTTTCTCATTCTCTTTATGTTCTTTTGCCATTGATTGGAATCAAGTCTTATTCCAAAGGAATTGGTTTCTCATTCTTCTTTATGTTCTTTTGCCATTGATTGGAATCAAGTCTTATTCCAAAGGAATTGGTTTCTCTTCCTTCTTTATGTTCTTTTGCCATTGATTGGAATCAAGTCTTATTCCAAAGGAATTGGTTTCTCATTTCCTTTATGTTCCTTTTGCAATTGATTGGAATCAAGTCTTATCCTTAAGCAATTGGTTTCTCTTTCTTTTTAAGTTCTTTGTGCCATTGATTGGAATCAAGTCTTATTCCAAAGGAATTGGTTTCTCATTCTCCTTTATGTTCCTTTTGCATTGATTGGAATCAAGTCTTATTCCTTAAGGAATTGGTTTCTCTTTCTCTTTATGTTCTTTTGGCCATTGATTGGAATCAAGTCTTATTCAAAAGGAATTGGTTTCTCATTCTCTTTATGTTCCTTTGCCATTGATTGGAATCAAGTCTTATTCCAAAAGGAATTGGTTTCTCTTTCCTTTATGTTCTTTTGGCCATTGATTGGAATCAAGTCTTATTCCAAAGGAATTGGTTTCTCTTTCTTCTTTATGTTCTTTTGCCATTGATTGGAATCAAGTCTTATTCCAAAAGGAATTGGTTTCTCATTCTCCTTTATGTTCCTTTGTACATTGATTGGAATCAAGTCTTATTCAAAAGGAATTGGTTTCTCATTCTTCCTTTATGTTCTTTTGCCATTGATTGGAATCAAGTCTTATTCAAAAGGAATTGGTTTCTCTTTCTTCTTTATGTTCCTTTTGCCATTGATTGGAATCAAGTCTTATTCCAAAGGAATTGGTTTCTCATTCTTTATGTTCCTTGCAATTGATTGGAATCAAGTCTTTATCCTTAAGGAATTGGTTTCTCTTTCTTTTTATGTTCTTTTGGCCATTGATTGGAATCAAGTCTTATTCCAAAGGAATTGGTTTCTCATTCTCCTTTATGTTCCTTTTGCCATTGATTGGAATCAAGTCTTATTCCAAAGAAATTGGTTTCTCTTCTTCTTTATGTTCTTTTGCAATTGATTGGAATCAAGTCTTATTCCAAAGGAAGTGGTTTCTCATTCTCCTTTATGTTCCATTCGCAATTGATTGGAATCAAGTCTTTATCCTTAAGCAATTGGTTTCTCTTTCTTCTTTATGTTCTTTTGGCCAGTGATTGGAATCAAGTCTTATTCCAAAGGATTGGTTTCTCATTTCTTTATGTTCCTTTGCATTGATTGGAATCAAGTCTTATTCCAAAAGGAATTGGTTTCTCATTCTCTTTATGTTCCTTTTGCAATTGATTGGAATCAAGTCTTATCCTTAGAAATTGGTTTCTCTTTCTCTTTATGTTCTTTTGGCCATTGATTGGAATCAAGTCTTATTCAAAAGGAATTGGTTTCTCATTCTCTTTATGTTCCTTTTGCCATTGATTGGAATCAAGTCTTATTCCAAGGAATTGGTTTCTCATTCTCTTTATGTTCCTTTGCACATTGATTGGAATCAAGTCTTATCCTTAAGGAATTGGTTTCTCTTTCTTTTTATGTTCTTTTGGCCATTGATTGGAATCAAGTCTTATTCCAAAGGAATTGGTTTCTCATTCTCCTTTATGTTCCTTTTGCCATTGATTGGAATCAAGTCTTATTCAAAAAATTGGTTTCTCTTTCTCTTTATGTTCTTTTGCCATTGATTGGAATCAAGTCTTATTCCAAAGAATTGGTTTCTCATTCTCTTTATGTTCTTTTTGCATTGATTGGAATCAAGTCTTATCCAAAAGGAATTGGTTTCTCATTCTTCTTTATGTTCTTTTGGCCATTGATTGGAATCAAGTCTTATTCAAAGAAATTGGTTTCTCATTCTTTTATGTTCCTTTTGCCATTGATTGGAATCAAGTCTTATTCCAAAGGAATTGGTTTCTCATTCTCCTTTATGTTCTTTTTGCATTGATTGGAATCAAGTCTTATTCCTTAAGGAATTGGTTTCTCTTTCTTCTTTATGTTTTTTTGCCATTGATTGGAATCAAGTCTTATTCCAAAGGAATTGGTTTCTCTCTTCTTTATGTTCCTTTTGCAATTGATTGGAATCAAGTCTTATTCCAAAAGGAATTGGTTTCTCATTCCTTTATGTTCCTTTTGCAATTGATTGGAATCAAGTCTTTATCCTTTAAGAATTGGTTTCTCTTTCTTTTAAGTTCTTTTGGCCATTGATTGGAATCAAGTCTTATTCAAAGGAATTGGTTTCTCATTCTCCTTTATGTTCCTTTGCATTGATTGGAATCAAGTCTTATTCAAAAAATTGGTTTCTCTTTTTCTTTTTGTTCTTTTGCCATTGATTGGAATCAAGTCTTATTCAAAAGGAATTGGTTTCTCATTCTCCTTTATGTTCCTTTTGCAATTGATTGGAATCAAGTCTTATCCAAAAGAATTGGTTTCTCATCTTCTTTATGTTCTTTTGCATTGATTGGAATCAAGTCTTATTCAAAGGAATTGGTTTCTCATTTCTTTATGTTCCTTTTGGCATTGATTGGAATCAAGTCTTATTCCAAAGGAATTGGTTTCTCATTCCTTTATGTTCTTTTGCAATGATTGGAATCAAGTCTTATTCCTTAAGGAATTGGTTTCTCTTTCTCTTTTATGTTCTTTTGGCCATTGATTGGAATCAAGTCTTATTCCAAAGGAATTGGTTTCTCATTCTCCTTTATGTTCCTTTTGCCATTGATTGGAATCAAGTCTTATTCCAAAGGAATTGGTTTCTCATTCTCCTTTATGTTCCTTTTGCAATTGATTGGAATCAAGTCTTATTCCAAAGGAATTGGTTTCTCTTTCTTTTATGTTCTTTTGGCCATTGATTGGAAGCAAGTCTTATTCCAGAAGGAATTGGTTTCTCATTCTCCTTTATGTTCCTTTTGGCCATTGATTGGAAACATGTCTTAATCCGTAATGAATTGGTTTCTCATTCTCCTTTATCATTCCTTTTGACCATTGTAGTTAGAATCAATTCGTAATCATTAAGAAATTAGTTTCTTTTGCTTCTTTTAGATGTTCTTTTGACCATTGATTGGAATCAAGTCTTATTCCAAAAAAATTGAATTTCTTCATTCTCGTTTATGTTCCATTTGCAATTGATTGAAATCAAGTCTTTTATCATAAATGAATTAGAGCCTCTTTCCTCTTTTAAGTTCTTTTGCAGCCATTGATTGGAATCAAGTCTTATTGAAAAGGAATTGAATTCTCGTTCTCCTTTATGTTCCGTTTGCAATTGATTGGAATGTTATCTTTTATCCCAAAAGGAATTGCTTGATTGACCTGCTATTCTTGATGTTGTTTTGGCCATTGATTGGAATAAAGTGCTTATTCCAATGGGTGGTTTCTCATTGGCCGTTATGTTCCTGTCGCATTGATTAGAGTCAAGTATGCTATTCCTTCATGATTAGTTTACTCTTTCTTTTTATGATCTTTTGCCATTTATTGGAATCAAGTTTTGATCAAAATGCCCACACAAAATTAGTTTCTTAATCTATTTTTGTATTAATTTAAATTGGTTGGATTTAAGTGTGATTCCGTTAACAGTGCAGTCTCTCTTCATCTTTAGGATTCTTTTGCCGGCGAATTTGATTTGGGATCAAGTCTTAGCATTAGGAATTGGTTTGTCATTCTCCTTTGTGTTCCTTGTGCGAACATGATTAGAATCAAGTATTAATCGTTGAAGGTGGTTTCTGTGCTGTGTTTTGGTTCTTTTGACCATGGATTGGAATCAAATGTATTAGAAAGGAATTAGTTTCGTTATAACTCCTTTATGTTGTTCCATTTGTACAATTGATTGGAATCATGTCTTTATCCTTAAGCAATTATCTTCTCTTTCTGCTTTATGTTAACTTTGGCCATTGATTGGAATCAAGTGCTGTATTCCAATGGAATTAGTTTCTGGGTGTGATTTGTATTCGTATCTGGTTGATTGCAGTCAAGTCTTTATCCTTGTAGGAATTGGTATCTCTTTCTTCTTTAAGTTCTTTTGGCCGTATATTAGAATCAAATCTTTTATTCAAATGGAATTAGTTTTTACTCATTCTACTCCTTCCCGTTCCTTTTGTACATTGATTAAAATCAAAGTAATAATCTAGTTAAAGTGGTTTCTCTTTCTTCTTTTATGTTCTTTGATACATTGATTGGAATCAAGTCTTGTTCAAGGAATTGGTTTCTCATTCTCGTTTGTCTTCCCTTACCAATTGTTGATTGGAATCATGTCTTTGTCCTTAAGCAATTAAACTATCTTTATATTCTTCAAATTATTTTAGCCGTTGCCATTGATTGGAATCACAGAGTCTTATTTTTAAGTGATTAGTTCGTTATTTCCTTCATATTCAAGCTGTCTTGCAGTTGATTGGAATGGTATACTATCCATAAGAAGTGGTTTCTCTTTCTTTTAAGATCTTTTGGCCGTTGATTGGAGTCAGGTCTTCTTGCTGAAGGAATTGGTTTCTTATACCTTTGTATTCCTTTTACATTTGATTACAGAATCAAGTCTTGGCTTAAGCAATTCTGGAGTCTGCTGCTTTCTTTATTCTTTAGCCGTTAGTTAGGATCAAATGCATTCAAAGGAATTGATTTATTAATTTCTCCTTTATGTTCCTTTTATGCGTATGATTGGAATCAAGTATTAATTCCTAAATTAGAAATTGGTTTCTATTTATTACTTTATGATTCTTTTGACCATGGATTTGGGAATCAAGTCTTATTCAAAAGGAATTGGTTCGTCATTCTCCTTTGTAACAATTTCCATTTACAATTAGTTGGAATCATGCTCTTTATTCTTAAACGGTGGCTTCTCTTTCTTCTTTAAGTTCCTTTAACAGGTAATGATTGGAATCCGTCTCTTATTAAAGGAATTAGTTTCTAATTCTCGCTTTATATTCTTTTGAGACATGTGATTGGAGAAGGCGATATCTGCTCGTTAAAAATTAGTTTCACACTATCTTTTTAACGTTAACTTGGCCAATTGATTGGAATCAAATCTTATTCAAAGTGGAATTGGTTTCTCAGATCGCTTTATATTCGTTTAAATTAGTTGGAATCAAGTCTTTCTATCCTTAAGCAAATTGTCTTTTCTTTGTATTTCAAGTTCTTTTGGCCAGTGATTGGAATCAAATGTAATCCAAATGGAATTGGTTCTCGTTGACCATTGTATGTTATTGTCTTGGGTTGATTTACGTGATGTCTTTATCGTATGATTGGTTTCTCTTTCTTTTACTTTGATTGCTTTTAGTGAATTGTATTGGAATCAAGTCTCATTTAAAGGAATTAGTTTCTAGATCTCCTTTATGTTCCTTTTGTGCTTGATTAGAATCATGTATTTATCGTTAAGCAATTGGTTTCTCTTTCTTATTGCAGTGCTTTTGACAGTTGGTTGGAATCAAGTGTCTAGAGGAATTGGTTTCTAAGTCGTTTATGTTCAACTTTACCGATTGATTGGAATCAAGTGTTTGTCAACAATTAGCTTCCTCTTTCTTATTTAAGTTCCTTTTGGCATACAATTGGAGAATCAAATCTTATTCCAAAGAATTTGGATTTAAAATTAAGCTATATGGTCCTTTTCTTGTGATTAGAATCACATTGTTGTCGTTTAAAGGAAGTGGTTTCTCTGCTCCTTTTTGATGTGCTTTTGACCATTGGTTGGAATCAGAATCTTATTCCAAAAGGAATTGGTTTTCTCGTTCTCCTTATATGTTCCATTACAATTAGTTGAATCATGTCTTTATCCTTAACAATTGTCTTCTCTTTTTCTTCTTTAAGTTCTTTTGGCCATTGATTGGAGATGAAGTCTTATTCAAATAGGAATTGGTTTCTCTGATCAACCATTATATTCTTTGTGGAGTTGATTGTAATCGTATGTCTCTTTTTGCTCCTTGCTTGATTGGTTTACTCTTTCTTTTTTAAGTTCTTTTGGCTTGCATGTGTGTTTGGGTCAAGTCTTGCACCAAAAGGAATTGGTTTCTCATTCTCCTTTATGTTCCTTTTGCAATTATGATTGGGAATAAAGTCTGTGTCATTAGAAAATTGGATTTCTCTTTCTTCTTGATGTAACTTCGACCATTGATTGGAATCAAAATCTTATTCGAAAGGAATTGGTTTCTCATTCTGGTTGTGTTCATTTTGCAGATTTGATTAGAATCAAGTCTTTTATCCTTAAGCAATTAAGCTATATTTCTTCTTTAAAGTTCTTTGTGCATTGATTGGAATCAAGTCTTATTAAAGGAATTAGTTTCTGGTCTCCTTTATGTTCGCTTGAGCAGTTAAACAGTAATCAAGTCGTTATTCCAAAGGGGTGGTTTCTCATTTTGTTTAACTTGGTTCTTTGACCATTGATTGGAATGAAATCTTATTCCAAAAGAGGTGGTTTCTCATTCTCAGCGCTATATTTAATTTACAATTGATTGGAATCGTATGTCTTTATCCTTAAGCATTGGTGCTTCTCTTTTCTTCTTCAAGTTCTTTTGACCATTAGTTGGAATCAAGTCTTCTTCCAAATGGGTGGTTTCTCAGTAAACGTTATGTTCCTGTGGGTTGATTAGAATCATATCTTTATCCTTATGTAATTGGTTTCTCTTTTCTTCTTTAAGCATGCCTGGCCATTGATTTGGAATCAAGTCACATTCCAAAGGAATTGGTTTCTCATTCTCTACTTTGTGTTCCATTGCATTTGATTGGAATCAAGTCTTCATTCTTAAGGAATTGATTACCGTCTTTATTGCTTTAAGAGTTCTTTTGGCCGTGATTGGGATCAAGTCTTATTCAAGGAATTAGTTTGTCATTCTGTTTATGTTTCCTTTTGCAATGTGAGTTAAGGAATCAAGTATTAATCGTTAAGGAAGTGGTTTATCTTTCTTCTTAACACAACATTAACGGCCGTGGATTGGAATCAAGTCACATTAAAAAGGAATTTGGTTTCTCGTTTCTCCTTTGTGTTCCGTTTGCGATTGATTTAGATCGTATCTTTATCCTTAAGCGATTGTCTTCTCTTTCTTCTTTGAAAGATTCTTTTAGCGTTGATTACGAATCAAATGCTTTGTTGAAATGGAGTTGGTTTCTCATTGACCATTGTATGTCCTTGTCTGCAGTTGATTGTAATGCTATCTTTATCCCAACCAAGCAATTAGTTTCTCTTTCTTTTTTAAGTTCCTTTTGCAATTGTATGTTGAATCAAGTCTTACCCCAAAGGAATTGGTTCTATATTCTTCTTTATGTTCCTTTGGCCACATTGATTGGAGTCAAGTGTGTCGTTAGAAATTGGTTTCTCTTTTCTTGCTTTATGATCTTTTAGTAGTTGATTGGAATCAAGTCTTATTCCAAAAGGAATTGGTTTCTCATTCTGCGTTTATGTTCCATTTGCAATTAGTTAGAATCAGAGTCTTTATCCTTAAGCAATTCAAACCTGCTTTCTTTGCAAGTTCTTTTGGCCATTGGTTGGAATGAAGTCTCTTGCATTCGAAAAATTGGTTTCTCATTCTCCTTTATGTTCATTTGCAGTTGATTGGAATCATGTCTTTATCGTAAACGGTGGAACCTCTTTCTCTTGAGTTATTTTGGCGTTGATTGGGTCAAGTGCTTCTTCCAAATGGGAATTGGTTTCTCATTGACCGTTATATTCGCCATGCGAGTTGATTGGAATCGTATGTATCATGTGATTGGTTCTGCTTTCTTTTAAGATCTTTTGTATTGATTGGAATCAAGTCTTTATTAAAAAGAATTAGTTTCTTATTCTGCCAGCTGTATGTCCATTTGCATTTTAGTTGGAATCAAGTCTTCATAATTCCAAAGCAATTCACGATCTCTGTCTTCTTAAGTTCTTTTGGCGTTGATTGGGATCAAGTCTTATTCAAAAGGAATTGGTTTGTCATTCTCCTTTATGTTCCTTTTGAACATTGATTAGAATCAAGTATTAATGGATTCCTTAAGAATTGGTTTAGCACTGTGCGCTTTATGTTAACGACCATTGGTTGGAATCAAAATCTTATTCCAAAAGAATTGGTTTCTCATTCTTTCTCCTTTATGTTCCATTTACGATTGATTGGAATCAAGTATGCTGTCGTAAGCTTAATTATCTTCTCATTCTCTTTCAGAAGTTCTTTTGGCCATTGATTGGAGATCAAGTCTTATTCCAAATGGAATTGGTTTCTCATTAGTGATTATTCCTTGTGTGAGTTGATTTGCAATCATGTATCCTTGGCAGTTGGTTTCTCTTTTTCTTTTTTAGTTCTTTTTGGCATTATGATTGGAATCAAAATTGGCATTCCAAAATGAATTGGTTCCTCGTTATACATTTATGTTACACTAGCACATGATTAGAATCAAAGTATTAATGATTTGAGGGTGGTCTTTCTTCTATATATTGTTTTGGTAACGACCATTGATTGGAGATCAAAGTCTTATTCCAAAAGGAATTGGTTTCTCGTTCTGAATAATATCTTCAGCACACAGTTGATTGGAATCAAGTGTTTATCCTTAAACAATTTGACCTCATTCTTCTTTATGTTCTTTTAGCCGTTGATTGGAATCAGGTCTTGTCCAAAGGAATTGGTTTCAAAATATATTGTGTTCTTTTGTGCATGTTGATTGCAGAATCGCGTGTTAATGGTTGAGGAGTTGGTTTCTCTTTCTCCTTTATGTACTTTTTGACCATGGATTGGAATCAAGTGTATTCAAAGGAATGGGTTTCTCAATTCTCCTTTATGTTCCATTTACGAATTGATTGGGAATCTATATATCACTTTATCCTTAACAGGCTGTCTTCTCATCTTCTTTGGGTTCCTTTTGGCCATTTGATTGGAATCAGAGTGCTTGACATAAATGGAATTGGTTTCTATAGGGTGACCATTTATATTCACTTGTGTGGAGTTGATTGTAATCAAGTAATAACATCCTTAAACAATTAGTTTCTCTTTTTCTTTTTGGTTCTTTTTGCCAGCCGTGTGATTGGAATCAAGTCTTGCACCAAAAAATTGGTTTCATAATCTCCTTTATATTCCTCATGCAATTGATTAGAATCAAGTATTAATCATTAAATTGGTTTCTTTCTTTCTTCTTTTGGTACTTTTGACCATTGATTGGAATCAAGTCTTGTTCAAAGGAATTGGTTTTCTCGTTCTGGATTTATGTTCCATTTGCGATTGATTAGAATCAGGTCTTTTTATCCTTAGCGATTGCTTATAACAACCTTTAAGTTTTAATGGCCATTGATTTGGAATCAAGTCTTACATTCCAAAAGAATTGGTTTCTCATTCTCCTTTATGTTCATTTTGAACATTGATTGAAAACAAGTATTAATCGTTAAGAAATTGGTTTCTCATTTCTTCTTTGGTTCTTTTGACCATTGATTGGAATCAAGTCTTATTCAAAAGAAATTAGTTTCTCATTCCTCTTTATGTTCCATTCACGATTAAAGTTGGAATCATGTCTTTATCCTTCAAGCAGATTTATTATAACACTCTTTCCAAGGTTGTTTTGGCCATTGATTGGAATCAAAGTCTTATTCCAAAATGGAATTGGTTTCTCATTGAGCCGTTAAACCTTAATAGATTGATTGGAATCATGTCTTTATCCTTAACAATTAGTTTCTCTTTCTTCTTTACAAGATCTTTTGCCATGATTGGAATCAAGTCTTATTGCAAGAAAGGTGGTTTCTTAGACATTCACCTTTATGTTCCTTTTATATTTGATTGGAATCAAAGTCTTGCATCCTTAAGCAATTGCGATCTGCTGTGCTCTTGATGGTTCTTTTGGCGTTGATTGGAATCAAAGTCACCTTCGAAGGAATTGGTTTGTCATTCTCCTTTGTGTTTCTTTTATTTGCCATCAAGTTAGAATCAGAAGTATTAATCGTTAAGGAATTGGTTTCACTATTCTCTTTATGTTCCACGACCCATAGATTGGAATCAAGTCTTATTCAAAGAATTGGTTTTCTAATTCCTTTATGTTCGTTTACAATTGATTGGAATGTGTCTTTGATGTAAGCAATTGGTTTCTTATTATATTTAAGTTCTTTTTGGCCATTGATTTGGAGATCAAGTCTTATTCCAAAGATTGGTTTCTCGTTCTCTATTTATCCTTACATTCTGCATTGATTGGAATCAAGTCTTTGTCCTTAATAATTGGTCTTTCTTTCATTCTTTAAGTTCTTTTGCCATTTCAGTTGGAATCTAGTCTTTATTCCAAATGGAGTTAGTTTCTCAATGTTATTCTATGTTCCTTATCTGAGTTGATTACAGTGATGTCTTTATCCTTAATTGAACTTTGTTTCTCTTCTTTTTAAGTTCTTTTGTGTGTATTGGAATCAAGTCTTATGCCAAAGAGATTGGTTTCTCAATTCTCCTTTATGTTCCTTTTGTAATTAATTAGAATCACGTATTAATCTACGTTAAGAGAATTGGGTTCTCTTTCTATTATGTTCTTTTGCAAGCCATTGGTTAGAATCTAGTTTTATTTCCAAAAGGAATTATGTTTATAGATTATCTTTTGTATTAATTTACAAGTGATTGGAATCATATCTGTTTATCCAAATGGCAATTGTGTATCTCTTCTTTAAGTTCTGTTTTTGGCCAGTGATTGGAATCAAGTCTTATTCCAAAATAGATTGGTTTCATTGAGTTGTATTTATGTTCAGGTTGCCATTTCTTGGAATCAATGTCTTCATCTATGCTTGGAATTGGTTTATCATATATAACTGAGTTCCTTTGGCCATTCATTGGGATCAAGTCTTATCCTTCAAAAGAGATGGTTTCAATTCTCCTTTATAATTCATACCTTTTGCCATTGATTTGAATCAAGTAATGTCATTTCAAGAAGTGGTTTATCATATTACTTTGGTGCTTTTAATGTTGGTTGGAGATCGAAACGATCTTATTAAAGAAAGGAATTGGTTTCTATCATTCTCGTTTATGTATCATTACAGAACAGTTAATTGGAATCAAGTCTTTTATCCTTGAAAGCGGTGGCTTATATATATTCTTTAAGCAGTTCTTTTATTTATTGAGTTGGAATCAAGTCTTATTCAAAGAATTGGTTTTCTCATTCTCCTTTTATGTTCCTTTGAATTCTAATTAAATAATGTCCCGTTCCAAAGGAATTGGTTTCTCTTGCTATTGCGGTTCTTTTGACCATTGGTTGGAATCGATGTATTATCCAAAAGGAATTGGTTTCTCATTTCTCCTTTATATTCCATTTGCAATTAGTTCTGGAATCATGTCTTTGTGTCCTTCAAGCAATTGGTAGCTCTGCCTCTTCAAGTTCCTTTTAGCCATTGATTGGAATCTCAGTCTTCTTCCAAAGAAATGGGTGGTTTCCCATTGACCGTTATGTTCCTTGTGGGTTAGTTGTAATGTCATATCTTTATCCTTAAGCAATTGGTTTCTCTTTCTTTTTTGTGTTCCATTTGTGTATTGATTGGGATCAAGATCTTACACCCAGGAATTGGTTCCATAATTCTCCTTTATGTTCCTTTTGTATTGATTGGAATCAAGTATTAATCATTAAGAAATTGGTTTCTCTTTCTCCTTTATGTGCCTTTTGACCATTGATTTGAATCAAGTCTTATTCAAAAAGGGATTGGATACTCATTCTAGTTTATCATTCATTTGCAATTGATTAGAATCATTATCTGTATTACTTAATTAAACCCCCTCTCTTCTTGGTCTTTTATTTACATTGGTTGGAATCGGTCTTG
Source organism: Pterocarpus macrocarpus (assembly GCA_031439585.1). Taxonomy (NCBI): domain Eukaryota; kingdom Viridiplantae; phylum Streptophyta; class Magnoliopsida; order Fabales; family Fabaceae; genus Pterocarpus; species Pterocarpus macrocarpus. The sequence goes on from JAVHNN010000038.1 coordinate 21,312, forward strand.
TCCAAAGGGTGGTTTCTCATTCTCCTTTATGTTCCTTTTGTTCATGTAATTCGACATGATAATGTCAATTACAAATTAGGTTTCTCTTTCTTCTTTTGGTTCTTTTTGACCATTGGTTGGAATCAAGTGCATCGAAAAGGAATTTGGATTCTCATTCTCACTCTGTTCATTGCAATTGATTGGAATCTGTATGCTGTCCTTAGCGAATTGCGACCCTGCTTTGCCTTGGAGATTCTGTTTTGGCGTGGTGGAATCGAGTCTTAACTTCCAAATAAATTAGTTTCTATAATTGACCGTTATGTTTCCTTGTACAGTTGATTGGAATCATGTGCTATCCTTAAGCAATTGGTTTATCTTTCTTTTTAAGATCCTTGCTTGGTGATTTGGAGGATCGAGTCTTTATCCTAAAAGAATTGGTTTCTTATTCTCCTTACATTCATTTGCATTTTAGTTGAATCAAGTCTTAATATTCAAAGCAGTGGGTTTCTCTTTCTTCTTTCAGTTCTTTTGACCATTGATTTGGATCAAGTCTTATTCAAAAGTAATTGGTTTTATCTCATTCCTCTATCTTCCTTTGCAATGTAGATTGGAATCAAGTATTGTCTGTTAAGGAATTGGTTTTCCTTTCTTGGCACCCAGTTCTTTTGCATATGGTTGGAATCAGGTCTTTTATTTCAAAAGGAATTAGTTTCTCATTTCTCCTTTATGTTCCATTTACACATTAGTTGGAATCATGTCTTATTATCCTTAAACAATTATCTTCTCTTTCTTCTTTAAGTTCTTTTGGCTGTTGATTGGGAATCAAGTCCTTCCAAATGGGTTGGTTCATAAATCTTGGTTGTGTTCATTATGGAGTTAAATTACAATCATGTCTTTATCCTTATGGCAATTTGGTTTCTCTTTCTTCTTCATGTTCTTTTGCATGTGATTGGAATCAGGTCTTGTTCTAGGAATTTGGTTTTCCTCATTCTCCTTTATGTTCCTTTGTACATTGATTAGAATCAAGTAAAATCGTTAAAGGAATTGGTTTCTCATTCTCCTTTTATGGTACTTTTTGCATATTGGTTGAGATCAGGTCTTGTTCCAAAGGAATTGGTTTCTCGTTCTACGTTTATATTCACTTGCCATTGAGTGGACCGATCAAGTCTTTATCCTTAGCGGTGGCTTCTCATTCTTCTTTAAGTTCTTTGTTTCATTGGTTGGAATCAAGTCTGCCTTCCAAAGGGTGGTTTCATTTCTCCTTTATGTTCTTGAGCAATTGATTAGAAACAAGTATTAATAGTTAAGAAATTCATGGTTTCTCTCTTTCTTCTTTTGGTTCTTTTGACATTGGTTGGGATAGAGTGTACATTCCAAAGGAATTGGGTGGACATATCTTCTCAACACATGTTCAGTTTGCAATTGGTTGGAATCATGTCTTTATTCCATGGCAATTTAAACCTCTTTCATTCTTGATGTTATTTTTTGGCCGTTGGTTGGAATCGAGTCTTATTACAAATCGATTGGTTTCCTGTTGACCATTATGTTTCTGCTTGTGCAGTTAGTTGGAATCATATCTTTTATCCTTAAAAATTGGTTTCTCTTTCTTCTTTATGATCTTTAGCAATTGATTAGAATGAGTACTTATTCATATGAGGTGGTTCTTATTCTCATTTTTGTATTCTTTTGCCGTTTAGTTGAATCAGGTCTTACGTCCTTAAGCAATTACAGTCTCTTTCTTCCCTAAGTTACTTTGGCCATTGATTGGGATCAAGTCTTTTATTAAAAGATTGGTTTGTCATTCTCCTTTATGTTCCTTTATTACATTGATTAGAATCAAGTCTTATGTCTACTAGTTAAAATTGGTTTCTTTTCTTCTTTTAAGTTCCTTTTGACCATGGATTTGAGATCAAAAGTCTTATTAAAGAAGATTGGTTCTCGTTTTCTCTTTCATGTTCCTTTAATTGATTGGAATCAATATGTCTTTGTTATTCTTAGCGATTAAGCCTGCTGTACTGAGTTCTTTTGTGTTAGTTGGATAATCTTGTTTGAGAATTGGGTTTCTGATTCTAAACTGTGTTCATTTGAGCAGCGATAAAACAATGTCGTTAGAAAGTGGATTCTCTTTCTTCTTTATGGATTGCATGACGTTGGTTGGAATCAAGTCTTTATTGAAAAGAATTGGTTTCTCATTCTATTACCAGCTCCATTGCCGGTGGTTGGAGATCAAGTATGTTCCAAAGCGATTTAAGCCTCACCTTCTTCAAGTTCTTTTGGCCGTGGTGCATTAGAATCAAATCTTTATTCCAAATGGAATTTGGTTTCTCATTGACAGTATATTCTGTATGCGATTGGTTGGAATCTCTGTATCTTTATTCATCAGCAATTGGTTTCTCTTTCTTCTTTAAGATGTTGGCAGTAGTTGGAATGATGTCTTATTCCAAAGAATTAGTTTCTGCTTCTCCTTTATGTATTCCATTGCATTTGATTGTTGGAATCAAGTCTTATCTAGATTAATAATTATGGTTTCTCTTTCTTCTTTAAAGTTCTTTTTGGCCATTGATTGGGATCAAGTCTTATTCCAAAGGAATTGGATCTCATTCTTTTGTGTTCCTTTTAGTTGTAATTAGAAATCAAGTAGTAATCGTTAAAGGAATTGGTTTCTCTTTCTTCTTTGGATTCTTGTGCAATTGGTTGGAATCCGTCTTTGTCCAAAGGAATTAGTTTAAGATATATCCTTTATATTTCCATTTGCAATTGATTGGAATCAAGTATCTATTCATCAGCAATTTATGTTACTCTTTCTTCTTTCAAGTTCCTTTGTGCATTGATTTGGAATGAGTGTGATTCCAAAATGGAGTCAGTTTCTAGATTCTGTGATGTTCTTCTTGCCATCTGATTAGTTACAATCATGTCTTTATCCTTTATGAATTAGTTTCTCTTTCTTTTTAAGTTAACAGTAGTATGATTGGAATCAGAGTCTTTATTGATAGGAATTGGATTCTCATTATAACTGCGTTCTTTTTGGCCATGATTAGAATCAAGTATTGTCTCATTAAGGAATTGGTTTCTCTTTCTTCTTTATGGTACTTTTGACATTGATTGGAATCAAAGTCTCCCATTCGAAAGGGTGGTTTCTCGTTCTCGTTTTATGTTATTTCCACTTGCAGTTGATTTGGGATCGGAGTCTTTTTACATCCTTAAACAATTAAATATAACTCTTCTTTCAGTTCTTTTTGTGCATTGATTGGGAATCAAGTCTTATTCAAAGAATTAATTTCCCATTCTCCTTTATGTTCCCTTTTGTAATTGATTAGAATCCACAATCAAGTCTTGATCCTTAAGGAATTGGTTTCTCTTTCTTCTTTTAGTCTGCTTTGACCATGGATTGGAATCAAAGTCTTGTTCCAAAAGAGTCGTTTCTCGTTCTCCTTATATGTCCATTTACAGGTGATTGGAATCATGTCTCTTTTATCCAATTAACGGAATTGTCTTCTCACTATGCTAAGGATTCTTTGGCCGTTGATTGGAATCAGAGTCTTGTTCAAATGGAATTAGTTTCTCATTGACCATTATGTTCAACATGCAGTTGATTGTAGTCATGTCTTTATTCCTTAGCGATTGGTTTCTCCTTTCTTCTTTAAGTTCTTTTGGCCATGTGATTGGAATCAAGTCTTTATGCAAGAAAATTGGTTTTTACCATTCTCGCTATATTCTTTGTGCATTGATTAGAATGAAAGTGACTAATTCCATTAGAAATTAGTTTCTGCTGTGCTTTTTGATCTTTTGACCATTGATTGGAATCAAGTCTTATCCTAAAAGAAAATTAGTTCTAAATTCTCGTTTATGTTCCATTTGCAATTGGTTAGAATCAAAAGGTCTTTATCCAATGGCTTGGTGGCTTATATCTTATTCTTTGGTTCTTTTTGGCCGACAGTTAGAATCAAGTCACCTTCAAAGGAATTAGTTTTCTCATTCTCGCTGTGTTCCTTTTAGACATGATTAGAAACAATGTCTTTATCCTTAAAGGTGGTGGTTTCTCTTTCTTTTGGATGTTCTTTTGACACGTTGATTGGAATCAAGTCTTGTTCCAGAAAGAATTGGTTTCTGTTCTCCTTTATATTTCATTTGCAATTGATTGGAATCATCATCTTTATCCATAAGCAATTGGCTTCTGCTGTGTTCAGGTTGTTTTGGCCATTGATTGGAATCAAGTGCTAACTGAGTGGAATTGGTTTCTCATTGACCCGTTATGTTTCCTTGTATGCGGTTGATTGGAATCGTATGCTTTGTCACTTAAGCAATTGGTTTCATATCATTTCTTTTTAGATCTTTTGGCTTCATTGATTGGAATCTGAGTCTTATTCAAAGGAATTAGTTTCTTATTCCTCCCTTTGTGTTCCTTTTTTGCATTTTGATTTGGAATCAAGTGTGATTCAACTTAGCTTAATTTGGAGTCTCTTTCTTCTTTTTGAAGTTCTTTTAGCCGTGATTAGGATCAAGTCTTATTCCAAAGGTGGTTTGTCATTATATTGTATTCTATTCTTTTGTGCATTGGTTGGAATCGAGTATTAATCGTTAAGGGGTGCCGGATTCTTAACACCTAGCACGGTTCTTTTGACCCATGGATTGGAATCATGATCTTATTCAAAAGGTGGTTTCTCATTCTTCTTTATGTTCAGTTTATGCCATTGATTGGAATCAAGTATTTCTTCCATTAAGCAGAGAGTGGGCCTGTTTCTTCTTTGAGTTCTTTTAGTATTGATTCAGGAATCAAGTCTTATTCCAAAGGAATTGGTTTCTCATTCTCCTTTATATTCCACATTTCATGCCATTAGATTGGAATCAAGTGCTGCTCCTTAAGGCTGGTATCTTTCTTACAACTAGCTAGGTTCTTTTGTAGTGATTGGAATCAAATCTTATTCCAAATGGGTTGGTTTCTCATTGACCATTATGTGTTCCTTTGTGTAGTTGATTGGACCCAGCCAGTGTCTCCCCATTCCATAAGCAATTGGTTTCTCTTTCTTTTTAAGTTCTTTTGGCCATGTGATTGCAGAATCAAGTCTTATCCAAAGAATTGGTTTCTCATTCTCTTTATATTCTTTACCTTCCATAGTGTGGAAATCCACGTATTAATCGTTAAAGGAAGTGATTTCTCTTTGTTGTTTTTGGTGCTTTTGACCATGGATTGGAATCAAGTTTTATTCCAAAGGAATTGGTTTCTCGTTCTCCTTTGTGTTCCGTTTGCAAATTCGATTGGAATCATATCTTTATATTCAAAAGCAGTTTGTCTTTATATCTTCTTCTTTAAAGTTTCTTTTGGCCATTGATTAGAATCAAGTCTTATTCAAATGGAATTGATTTCTGCTCATTGACCAGTTTGTGTTTAAACATGCGGTTGATTTACAATCATGTCTTTATCCTTAAGCAATTGGATTTTCCTAACCTTTTTAGGATTCTTTTGGCCATGTATTGGAATCAGATCTTATTCTAGGAATTTGGTTTCATGTTCTCCTTTATGTTCTTTTGTACATTGATTTAGAATCAAAGTCTAATGTCATTAAAAAGTGGTTTCTCTATGCCCAGTGCTTTGACGTTTAATTGGAATCAAGTCTTATTCCAAAAGGAATTGGTTTCTCATTCTGGTTTGTGTTCCATATGCAATTGGTTTGAATCAAGTCTTTATCCTTAAACAATTGACCTCTGTGTGTGATGTTGCTTTTGGCCATTGGTTGGAATCAAGTCTTATTCCAAAGGTGGTTTCTCATTCTCTTATGTTCCTTTTAGACATTGGTTCAGGAAACAGAGTATTGTCGTTAAGGAATTGGTTTATAATTCTCCTTTAACTGGTTCTTTTTGACCATTGATTGGAATCAAGTCTTATCCTTAAAGATTTGGTTTCTCCATTCTCCTTTATGTTCCATTTACAATTGATTGGAATCATGTATCTTTATCCTTAAATAATTAAACTCCTTATTGCTTCAGGTTCTTTTAACCATTGATTGGAATCAAGTCTTTGCTTCCAAGGAATGGGTGGTTCTCATTTGACGTTATGTTCCATGTCTGGTTGATTGGAATACAATGTCTTTGTCCTTAAGCAATTAGTTTTCTCTTTCTTCTTTAAGTTCTTTATTGGCCATGTATTTGGAATCAGAGTCTTATTGCACGAGGAATTGTGTTCTCGTTCTCCTTTATGTTCCTTTGGTATTGATTAGAATCAAGTATTGTATCATGAAATTAGTTTCTCTTTATTCTTTTTGGTACTTTTGACCATTGATTGGAATCAAGTCTTATTCCAAAGGAATTGGTTTCTCATTCTGCGTTTATGTTCCATTCCTGCGGTGATTAGAGATCAGGTCTTTATCCTCCTTGATTGAAGCTTCTCTTTCTTATTTGGGTTCTTTGTATATTGATTGGAATCAAATGTATTCAAAAGGGTGGTTTCTCATTCTCCTTTATGTTCCTTTTGAACATTGATTAGAAGCAAGTGTGTCGTTCCAAAGAGTGGTTTCTCTTTCTTGTACTTGGCGGTTCCTTTTGACCATTGATTGGAATCGAGTCTTGTCGAAAAAGATTAGTTTCTCATTCTCCTTTATGTTCATTTGCGATTTGATTTGGAATCATGTCTTTATCATCAGCGATTGTGACCTCTTTGTTCTTCAAGTTATTTTGTCATTGATTGGAATCAAGTCTTCTTCAAATGGGTGGACTCATTAAACCGTTACTATTCCTTGTGGGTTGATTGGAATCATATCTTTATTCCTTAAGCAATTGGTTTCCCCTATTCTTTTTTAAAGATATTTAACCATTGATTGGAATCAATTCTTCTTACAAAGGAATTAGTTTCTTATTGTCCTTTATGTTCATTGCGTTTGATTTGGATCAAGTCCTTCATCGTTAAACAATTCACGATCAACATTCTTATTTAGGATTCTTTTGTGCCATTGATTGCGGATCAAATGCATTAGAAAGGGGTAGTTTGTCATTCTCCTTTATGTTCTTTTGACTATAGATCAGAATCAAGTATTAATCGTTAAAAATTGGTTTCTTTATTTCCTTTTAGTTCTTTTTGACCATGGATTGGAATCAAGTCTTATTCAAGATGAACTGGTTTCTCATCCTTTATGTTCCATTTTTAATTGATTGGAATCATATGCTTTATCCTTAAACGAATTATATTCTCTTTTTCTTCTTTATGTTCTTTTGCATTGGTGATTCAGAATCAAATCTTATTCAAATGGAATTGGTTTCTCATTAGCTGATTTATGTTCTTGTCTGGATTGATTCTGATAATATGCTATCCCTTGGCGATTGGTTTCTCTTTCTTTTTTAAGTTCTTTTGATTTATTGTATTGGAATCAAATCTTGTCAAAAGGAATTGGTTTCTCGTTCTCCTTTATGTTCCTTTTATGTGATTAGAATCAAGTAATGTCGTTAAGAAGTGGTTTACTCTTTCTTCTTTTAGTCTTTTAATAATTGATTGGAATCAAGTCTTTGTCCAAAGGAATTAGTTTCTCGTTCTGGTTGTAATTCACATTGCAGTTGATTGGAATCAGAGTCTTTGTCTGCCCAGCTTGGTGAAGCCTCTCTTTCTTCTTTCAATTCTTTTTGGCACATTGATTGGAATCAAGTCTTATTCAAAAGGAATTGGTTTCTCAATCTCCTTTGTAATCCTTTGAACATGATTAAAGCAAGTCTAATGTCCAAAAGTTAAATTGGATTTTCTCTCTTTATTTATAGTTCTTTTGGATATTGATTTGGAATCAGAGTCTTGTTCCAAAGGGTGGTTTCTCATTCTCCTTTGTGTTTCATTTGCAGTCAGTTGGAATCTTATCTTCTATCCTTAAGCAATTAGCTTCTCTCTTCTTTCAAGTTATTTTGTGTTGATTGGAATCAAGTATCTTCTTCCAAATAAATTGGTTTCTCATTGACCCATTATGTTCCTTAATATGCCCAGTTGATTGGAATCAAGTATGCTATCCTTAAAGGAATTGGTTTCTCTTTCTTTTTTAAGATCTTTGTGCCATTGATTGGAATCAAGTCACATTCCACAAGGAATTGGTTTCTTATTTCTCACATTATGTTCCTTTTTAATTTAGTTGGAATCAAGTCTTTGATATGTAATTCGATCTATGCTCTTTAAGTTCTTTGGCCGTTGATTGGGATCAAGTCTTGTTCCAAAGGAATTGGTTTAATCATTCTCCTTTATGTTCATTTTGGCGCATTGATTGGGAATCAAATGTGTCGTTAAGAAATTGGTTTCTTTTTCTTGCTTTTAGTTCTTTTGACCATGGATTGGAATGAGTCTTATTCCAAAGGAATTGGTTTCTCGATTTCTCTCCTTTGTGTTCCATTTGCAGTTGATTGGAGTCATGTCTTTATTCTTAAGCAGTGAATTGGCTTCTCTTACATAACTAACTATGTTCTTTTGGCCATTGATTGGAATCAAATCTTTATTCCTTAAAGAATTGGTTTCTCGTTCTCCTTTGTGTTCCTTTGCAATTGATTGGAATCAAGTCTTTATTCCTTAAGAAATTGGTTTCTCATTCTTCTTTATGTTCTTTTGGCCATTGATTGGAATCAAGTCTTATTCCAAAGGAATTGGTTTCTCATTCTCCTTTATGTTCCTTTTGCACATTGATTGGAATCAAGTCTTTATCCTTAAGAATTGGTTTCTCTTTCTTCTTTATGTTCTTTTGGCATTGATTGGAATCAAGTCTTATTCCAAAAGGAATTGGTTTCTCATTCTCCTTTATGTTCCTTTGCAATTGATTGGAATCAAGTCTTTATCCTTAAGAAATTGGTTTCTCTTTCTTCTTTATGTTCTTTTGGCCATTGATTGGAATCAAGTCTTATTCCAAAGGAATTGGTTTCTCATTCTTCTTTATGTTCTTTTGCAATTGATTGGAATCAAGTCTTTATTCCAAAAGGAATTGGTTTCTCATTCTTCTTTATGTTCCTTTTGCATTGATTGGAATCAAGTCTTATTCCAAAAGAATTGGTTTCTCATTCTTCTTTATGTTCTTTTGCATTGATTGGAATCAAGTCTTATTCCAAGGAATTGGTTTCTCATTCTTCTTTATGTTCTTTTGCCATTGATTGGAATCAAGTCTTATTCCAAAGGAATTGGTTTCTCATTCCTTTATGTTCTTTTGCAATTGATTGGAATCAAGTCTTATTCCAAAGGGTTTGGTTTCTCATTCTTCTTTTGTTCTTTTGCAATTGATTGGAATCAAGTCTTATTCCAAAAAGAATTGGTTTCTCTTTCTCTTTATGTTCTTTGGCCATTGATTGGAATCAAGTCTTATTCCAAGAATTGGTTTCTCTTTCTTCTTTTATGTTCTTTTGCCATTGATTGGAATCAAGTCTTATTCCAAAGGAATTGGTTTCTCATTCTTCTTTATGTTCCATTTGCAATTGATTGGAATCAAGTCTTTATCCAAAATGAATTGGTTTCTCTTTCTTCTTTATGTTCTTTTGCCATTGATTGGAATCAAGTCTTATTCCAAAGGAATTGGTTTCTCTTTCTTCTTTATGTTCTTTTGCATTGATTGGAATCAAGTCTTATTCCAAAGAATTGGTTTCTCATTTCCTTTATGTTCTTTTACATGATTGGAAACAAGTCTTAGTCCAAAAGGAATTGGTTTCTCTTTCTTCTTTTGGTTCTTTTGAGCATTGATTGGAATCAAGTCTTATTCCAAAAGGAATTGGTTTCTCATTCTCTTTATGTTCCTTTTGCAATTGATTGGAAGCAAGTCTTATTCCAAAGGAATTGGTTTCTCTTCTCCTTATGTTCTTTTGCCATTGATTGGAATCAAGTCTTTATTCCAAAGGAATTGGTTTCTCTTTCTTTATGTTCTTTTGCAATTGATTGGAATCAAGTCTTATTCCAAAGGAATTGGTTTCTCATTCTTCTTTATGTTCCTTTTGCATTGATTGGAATCAAGTCTTATTCCAAAATTGGTTTCTCTTTCTTCTTTATGTTCTTTTGGCCATTGATTGGAATCAAGTCTTATTCCAAAAGGAATTGGTTTCTCATTCTCCTTTATGTTCCTTTGCAATTGATTGGAATCAAGTCTTATCCTTAAGGAATTGGTTTCTCATTCTTCTTTATGTTCTTTTGCCATTGATTGGAATCAAGTCTTATTCCAAAAGGAATTGGTTTCTCATTCTTCTTATGTTCCTTTTGCATTGATTGGAATCAAGTCTTATTCCAAGGAATTGGTTTCTCATTCTTCTTTATGTTCTTTTGTGCATTGATTGGAATCAAGTCTTATTCTTAAGGAATTGGTTCTCTTTCTTCTTTATGTTCTTTTGCCATTGATTGGAATCAAGTCTTATTCCAAAAGAATTGGTTTCTCATTTCTTTATGTTCTTTTGCAATTGATTGGAATCAAGTCTTATTCCAAAGGAATTGGTTTCTCTTTCTCTTTATGTTCTTTTGGCCATTGATTGGAATCAAGTCTTATTCCAAAAGGAATTGGTTTCTCATTCTTTTTTATGTTCTTTTGCAATTGATTGGAATCAAGTCTTATTCCAAAGGAATTGGTTTCTCATTCTCCTTTATGTTCCTTTTGCCATTGATTGGAATCAAGTCTTATTCTTAAGAAATTGGTTTCTCTTTCTCTTTTATGTTCTTTTGACCATTGATTGGAATCAAGTCTTATTCCAAAGGGAATTGGTTTCTCATCTTCTTTATGTTCCTTTTGCCATTGATTGGAATCAAGTCTTATTCCAAAAGAATTGGTTTCTCATCTTCTTTATGTTCTTTTGGCCATTGATTGGAATCAAGTCTTATTCCAAGCAATTGGTTTCTCTTCTCCTTTATGTTCTTTTGCAATTGATTGGAATCAAGTCTTATTCCAAAGGAATTGGTTTCTCATTCTTCTTTATGTTCTTTTGCATTGATTGGAATCAAGTCTTATCCTTAAGAATTGGTTTCTCATTCTCCTTTATGTTCTTTTTGCCATTGATTGGAATCAAGTCTTATTCCAAAGGAATTGGTTTCTCATTCTCCTTTATGTTCTTTTGCCATTGATTGGAATCAAGTCTTATCCTTAAGGAATTGGTTTCTCTTCTCCTTTATGTTCTTTTGCCATTGATTGGAATCAAGTCTTATTCCAAAGGAATTGGTTTCTCATTCTTTTATGTTCTTTTGCAATTGATTGGAATCAAGTCTTATTCCAAAGGAATTGGTTTCTCATTCTCCTTTATGTTCCTTTTGTCATTGATTGGAATCAAGTCTTAATCCTTAAGAATTGGTTTCTCTTTCTTCTTTTGTTCTTTTGGCCATTGATTGGAATCAAGTCTTATTCCAAAAGGAATTGGTTTCTCATTCTCCTTTATGTTCCTTTTGCACATTGATTGGAATCAAGTCTTAATTCCTTAAGGAATTGGTTTCTCTTTCTTCTTTATGTTCTTTTGGCCATTGATTGGAATCAAGTCTTATTCCAAAAGGAATTGGTTTCTCATTCTCTTTATGTTCTTTTGCAATTGATTGGAATCAAGTCTTTATTCCAAAAGAATTGGTTTCTCTTTCTTCTTTATGTTCTTTTGCATTGATTGGAATCAAGTCTTATTCTTAAGAAATTGGTTTCTCTTTCTTCTTTTATGTTCTTTTGCCATTGATTGGAATCAAGTCTTATTCCAAAGGAATTGGTTTCTCATTCTCCTTTATGTTCCTTTTGCAATTGATTGGAATCAAGTCTTATTCCAAAGGAATTGGTTTCTCTTCTTCTTATGTTCTTTTGCAATTGATTGGAATCAAGTCTTATTCCAAAAGGAATTGGTTTCTCATTCTTTTATGTTCTTTTGCATTGATTGGAATCAAGTCTTATTCCAAAGGAATTGGTTTCTCATTCTCCTTTATGTTCCTTTTGCACATTGATTGGAATCAAGTCTTATCCTTAAGGAATTGGTTTCTCTTTCTTCTTTTATGTTCTTTTGGCCATTGATTGGAATCAAGTCTTATTCCAAAGGAATTGGTTTCTCATTCTCCTTTATGTTCCTTTTGCAATTGATTGGAATCAAGTCTTATCCTTAAGGAATTGGTTTCTCTTTCTTCTTTATGTTCTTTTGCATTGATTGGAATCAAGTCTTATTCCAAAGGAATTGGTTTCTCATTCTTTTATGTTCCTTTGCAATTGATTGGAATCAAGTCTTATTCCAAAAGGAATTGGTTTCTCATTCCTTTTATGTTCTTTTGCATTGATTGGATCAAGTCTTATTAAGAAATTGGTTTCTCTTTCTTCTTTGGTTCTTTTGCCATTGATTGGAATCAAGTCTTATTCCAAAGGAATTGGTTTCTCATTCTCCTTTATGTTCTTTTGCATTGATTGGAATCAAGTCTTATTCCTTAAGCAATTGGTTTCTCTTCTCTTTATGTTCCTTTTGCCATTGATTGGAATCAAGTCTTATTCCTTAAGGAATTGGTTTCTCTTTCTTTTTATGTTCTTTTGGCCATTGATTGGAATCAAGTCTTATTCCAAAAGGAATTGGTTTCTCATTCTCCTTTATGTTCCTTTGCACATGATTGGAATCAAGTCTTAATCGTTAAGAAATTGGTTTCTCTTTCTCTTTTGGTTCTTTTGGCCATTGATTGGAATCAAGTCTTATTCCAAAGGAATTGGTTTCTCATTCTCCTTTATGTTCCATTTGCAATTGATTGGAATCAAGTCTTATCCTTAAGGAATTGGTTTCTCTTTCTTCTTTTGGTTCTTTTGCCATTGATTGAATCAAGTCTTATTCCAAAGGAATTGGTTTCTCATTCTCTTTATGTTCTTTTGCAATTGATTGGAATCAAGTCTTATTCCAAAAGGAATTGGTTTCTCTTTCTTCTATGTTCTTTTGGCATGATTGGAATCAAGTCTTATCCTTAAGAATTGGTTTCTCTTTCTTCTTTTAGTTCTTTTGCCATTGATTGGAATCAAGTCTTATTCCAAAGGAATTGGTTTCTCATTCTCCTTTATGTTCTTTTGCAATTGATTGGAATCAAGTCTTATTCCAAAAGAATTGGTTTCTCATTCTCCTTTATGTTCCTTGTGCAATTGATTGGAATCAAGTCTTTATCCAAAGGAATTGGTTTCTCTTTCTTTTTAAGTTCTTTTGCCATTGATTGGAATCAAGTCTTATTCCAAAGGAATTGGTTTCTCATTCTCCTTTATGTTCCTTTGCAATGATTGGAATCAAGTCTTATCCTTAAGCAATTAGTTTCACTTTCTTCCTTTTGTTCTTTTGGCCATTGATTGGAATCAAGTCTTATTCCAAATGGAATTGGTTTGTTATTCTTCTTTATGTTCCTCTTGCAATTGATTGAAATCAAGTCTTATCCACAAGGAATTGGTTTCTCTTTCTTTATGTTCTTTTGCCATTGATTGGAATCAAGTCTTATTCCAAAGGAATTGGTTTCTCTTTCTTTTTATGTTCCTTTGCCATTGATTGGAATCAAGTCTTATTCAAAAGGAATTGGTTTCTCATTCTCCTTTATGTTCCTTTTGTACATGATTGGAATCAAGTCTTATCCTTAAGAAATTGGTTTCTCTTTCTTCTTTTATGTTCTTTTGTACCATTGATTGGAATCAAGTCTTATTCCAAAGGAATTGGTTTCTCATTCTCTTTATGTTCCATTTGCAATTGATTGGAATCAAGTCTTATTCATGGAATTGGTTTCTCTTCTTCTTTATGTTCTTTTGGCCATTGATTGGAATCAAGTCTTATCCAAAGGAATTGGTTTCTCTTTCTTTTTATGTTCTTTTGCCATTGATTGGAATCAAGTCTTATTCCAAAGGAATTGGTTTCTCTTTCTCCTTATGTTCCTTTTGCATTGATTGGAATCAAGTCTTATTCAAAAATTGGTTTCTCTTTCTTCTTTTGGTTCTTTTGCCATTGATTGGAATCAAGTCTTATTCCAAAAGGAATTGGTTTCTCATTCTCCTTTATGTTCTTTTGCATTGATTGATTGAATCAAGTCTTTATCCTTAAGGAATTGGTTTCTCTTTCTTTATGTTCTTTTGCCATTGATTGGAATCAAGTCTTATTCCAAAGGAATTGGTTTCTCATTCTCCTTTATGTTCCTTTGCAATTGATTGGAATCAAGTCTTTATCCAAAGGAATTGGTTTCTCTTTCTTTTTTGTTCTTTTGGCCATTGATTGGAATCAAGTCTTATTCCAAAAGGAATTGGTTTCTCATTCTTCTTTATGTTCTTTTGCAATTGATTGGAATCAAGTCTTATTCCAAAGGAATTGGTTTCTCTTCTCCTTTATGTTCTTTTGGCATTGATTGGAATCAAGTCTTATTCCAAGGAATTGGTTTCTCATTCTCTTTATGTTCCTTTTGCAATTGATTGGAATCAAGTCTTATCCAAAGGAATTGGTTTCTCTTTCTTTTTTATGTTCTTTTGGCCATTGATTGGAATCAATTCTTACTCCCAAAGGAATTGGTTTCTCATTCTGCTTTAAGTTCTTTTTGCCATTGATTGGAATCAAGTCTTAATCCTTGAGGAATTGGTTTCTCTTTCTTCTTTATGTACTTTTGGCCATTGATTGGAATCAAGTCTTATTCCAAATGGAATTGGTATCTCATTCTCTTTATGTTCCATTTGCAATTGATTGGAATCAAGTCTTATCCAAAGGAATTGGTTTCTCTTTCTTCTTTATGTTCTTTTGCCATTGATTGGAATCAAGTCTTATTCCAAAGGAATTGGTTTCTCATTCTTTTTTATGTTCTTTTGCCATTGATTGGAATCAAGTCTTATCCAAAGGAATTGGTTTCTCATTCTTCTTTATGTTCTTTTGCCATTGATTGGAATCAAGTCTTATTCCAAAAGGAATTGGTTTCTCATTCTTCTTTATGTTCTTTTGCAATTGATTGGAATCAAGTCTTATTCCAAAAGCAATTGGTTTCTCTTTCTTTTATGTTCTTTTGCCATTGATTGGAATCAAGTCTTATTCCAAAAGGAATTGGTTTCTCATTCTCCTTTATGTTCCTTTGCAATTGATTGGAATCAAGTCTTATTCCAAAGGAATTGGTTTCTCATTCTTTTTATGTTCTTTTGCATTGATTGGAATCAAGTCTTATTCCAAAAGGAATTGGTTTCTCATTCTTCTTTATGTTCCTTTTGTACATTGATTGGAATCAAGTCTTATCCAAAAGGAATTGGTTTCTCTTTCTTCTTTATGTTCTTTTGCCATTGATTGGAATCAAGTCTTATTCCAAAAGGAATTGGTTTCTCATTCTCCTTTATGTTCCTTTGCAATTGATTGGAATCAAGTCTTAATCCTAAGAATTGGTTTCTCTTCTTCTTTATGTTCTTTTGCCATTGATTGGAATCAAGTCTTATTCCAAAGGAATTGGTTTCTCATTCTCTTTATGTTCTTTTGCAATTGATTGGAATCAAGTCTTATTCCAAAGGAATTGGTTTCTCATTCTCTTTATGTTCTTTTGTACATTGATTGGAATCAAGTCTTATTCCAAAGGAATTGGTTTCTCTTTCTTCTTTGTTCTTTTGCATTGATTGGAATCAAGTCTTATTCCAAAGGAATTGGTTTCTCATTCTCCTTTATGTTCTTTTGCAATTGATTGGAATCAAGTCTTATTCCAAAGAATTGGTTTCTCATTCTTTATGTTCTTTTGCCATTGATTGGAATCAAGTCTTATTCCAAAAGGAATTGGTTTCTCATTCTTTTTATGTTCTTTTGCATTGATTGGAATCAAGTCTTATTCCAAAGGAATTGGTTTCTCATTCTCCTTTATGTTCCTTTTGCAATTGATTTGGAATCAAGTCTTAATCGTTAAAAAAATTGGTTTCTCTTTCTTCTTTTTGTTCTTTTGGCCATTGATTGGAATCAAGTCTTATTCCAAATGGAATTGGCTTCTCATTCTCCTTTATGTTCCTCTTGCAATTGATTGAAATCAAGTTTTTGTCCTTAAGCAATTGGTTTCTCTTTCTTCTTTAAGTTCTTTTGGCCATTGATTGGAATCAAGTCTTATTCCAAATGGAATTGGTTTCTCATTCTTTTTGATGTTCCTTTGGTTTCTCTGTTGATTGATTGGAATCAAGTCTTATTCCAAAAGGAATTGGTTTCTCATTCTCCTTTATATTCCATTTGCATTTGATTGGAATCAAGTCTTCATCCTTAAGAAATTGGTTTCTCTTTCTTCTTTTGGTTCTTTTGACCATTGATTGGAATCAAGTCTTATTCAAAAGGAATTGGTTTCTCATTCTCCTTTATGTTCTTTTGCAATTGATTGGAATCAAGTCTTATTCCAAAAGAATTGGTTTCTCTTTCTCTTTATGTTCCTTTTGCCATTGATTGGAATCAAGTCTTTATTCCAGGAATTGGTTTCTCTTTCTTTTTTTATGTTCTTTTGGCCATTGATTGGAATCAAGTCTTATTCCAAAGGAATTGGTTTCTCATTCTCCTTTATTCCTTTGGCCATTGATTGAATCAAGTCTTATCCAAAAATTGGTTTCTCTTTCTTCTTTGGTTCTTTTTGGCCATTGATTGGAATCAAGTCTTATTCCAAAAGGAATTGGTTTCTCATTCTCCTTTATGTTCTTTTGCAATTGATTGGAATCAAGTCTTATTCCAAAGAATTGGGTTTCTCTTTCTTTATGTTCTTTTGGCCATGATTGGAATCAAGTCTTATTCCAAAGGAATTGGTTTCTCTTTCTTTATGTTCCTTTTGCCATTGATTGGAATCAAGTCTTATTCCAAAAAGGAATTGGTTTCTCATTCTCCTTTATGTTCCTTTTGGCATTGATTGGAATCAAGTATTCCTTAAGGAATTTTTTTCTCATTCTCCATTATGTTTCTTTTGGCCATTGATTGGAATCAAGTCTTATTCAAAAATTGGTTTCTCATTCTCCTTTATGTTCCTTTGCAATTGATTGGAATCAAGTCTTATTCCAAAAATTGGTTCTCATCTTCTTTATGTTCCTTTGCCATTGATTGGAATCAAGTCTTTATCCAAAAGAAATTGGTTTCTCATTCTTTTTATGTTCTTTTGGCCATTGATTGAATCAAGTCTTATTCCAAAAATTGGTTTCTCATTCTCCTTTATGTTCTTTTGGCCATGATTGGAATCAAGTCTTATTCCCAAGGAATTGGTTTCTCTTTCTTCTTTATGTTCTTTTGCACCATTGATTGGAATCAAAGTCTTATTCCAAAGAATTGGTTTCTCATTCTCCTTTATGTTCCTTTGCAATTGATTGGAATCAAAGTCTTTATCCTTAAGGAATTGGTTTCTCATTCTTCTTTATGTTCTTTTGGCCATTGATTGGAATCAAGTCTTATTCCAAAGGAATTGGTTTCTCATTCTTTTATGTTCCTTTTGCCATTGATTGGAATCAAGTCTTATTCCAAGGAATTGGTTCTCATTCTCCTTTATGTTCCTTTTGCATGATTGAATCAAGTCTTATCCTTAAGAAATTGGTTTCTCTTTCTTCTTTATGTTCTTTTGCCATTGATTGGAATCAAGTCTTATTCCAAAAGGAATTGGTTTCTCATTCTCCTTTATGTTCCTTTGCAATTGATTGGAATCAAGTCTTTATCCTTAAGGAATTGGTTTCTCTTTCTTTTTATGTTCTTTTGGCCATTGATTGGAATCAAGTCTTATTCCAAGGAATTGGTTTCTCATTCTCCTTTATGTTCCTTTTGTACATTGATTGGAATCAAGTCTTATTCCAAAGAATTGGTTTCTCATTCTCTTTATGTTCTTTTTGGCCATTGATTGGAATCAAGTCTTATTCTAAAAGGAATTGGTTTCTCATTCTCCTTTATGTTCTTTTGCCATTGATTGGAATCAAGTCTTTATCCAAAAGGAATTGGTTTCTCTTCTCTTTATGTTCTTTTGCCATTGATTGGAATCAAGTCTTATTCCAAAGGAATTGGTTTCTCATTCTTTTATGTTCCTTTGCAATTGATTGGAATCAAAGTCTTATTCAAAAGGAATTTGGTTTCTCATTCTCTTTATGTTCCTTTTGCACATGATTGGAATCAAGTCTTATTCCAAAAGAATTGGTTTCTCTTTCTTTTATGTTCTTTTTGCATTGATTGGAATCAAGTCTTATTCAAAAATTGGTTTCTCATTCTCCTTTATGTTCCTTTTGCAATGATTGGAATCAAGTCTTATTCCAAGGAATTTGGTTTCATTCTTCTTTATGTTCTTTTGCATTGATTGAATCAAAGTCTTTATCCAAAAGGAATTGGTTTCTCTTTCTTTTTATGTTCTTTGGCCATTGATTGGAATCAAGTCTTATTCAAAGGAATTGGTTTCTCATTCTCCTTTATGTTCTTTTGCATGATTGGAATCAAGTCTTATCCAAAGGAATTGGTTTCTCATTCTCTTTATGGTTCTTTGGCCATTGATTGGAATCAAGTCTTATTCCAAAAGGAATTGGTTTCTCATTCTTCTTTATGTTCCATTTGCAATTGATTGGAATTAAGTCTTTATCCAAAAGGAATTGGTTTCTCATTCTCCTTTATGTTCCTTTTGGCAATTGATTGGAATCAAGTCTTATTCCAAAGGAATTGGTTTCTCATTCTTTTATGTTCCTTTGCAATTGATTGGAATCAAGTCTTATTCCAAAAGGAATTGGTTTCTCATTCTCTTTTATGTTCCTTTTGCATTGATTGAATCAAGTCTTATTCCAAAAATTGGTTTCTCTTTCTTCTTGGTTCTTTTGCATTGATTGAATCAAGTCTTATTCCAAAAGGAATTGGTTTCTCATTCTCTTTTATGTTCTTTTGCCATTGATTGGAATCAAGTCTTATTCAAAAGGAATTGGTTTCTCATTCTCTTTATGTTCTTTTGCATTGATTGGAATCAAGTCTTTATCCTTAAGGAATTGGTTTCTCTTTCTTTTTATGTTCTTTTGGCCATTGATTGGAATCAAGTCTTATTCCAAAAATTTGGTTTCTCATTCTTCTTTATGTTCCTTTTGCATTGATTGGAATCAAAGTCTTATTCCAAGGAATTGGTTTCTCTTTCTTTATGTTCTTTGGCCATTGATTGAATCAAGTCTTATTCCAAAGAATTGGTTTCTCATTCTCCTTTATGTTCTTTGCATTGATTGGAATCAAGTCTTTATCCAAAGAATTGGTTTCTCATCTTCTTTATGTTCTTTTGCATTGATTGGAATCAAGTCTTATTCCAAAGGAATTGGTTTCTCATTCTTCTTATGTTCTTTGCCATTGATTGGAATCAAGTCTTATTCCAAAGGAATTGGTTTCATTCTCCTTTATGTTCCTTTGCCATTGATTGGAATCAAGTCTTATTCCAAAGGAATTGGTTTCTCTTTCTCTTTATGTTCTTTGGCCATTGATTGGAATCAAGTCTTATTTAAGGAATTGGTTTCTCTTCTCTTTATGTTCCTTTGCATTGATTGGAATCAAGTCTTATTCCAAGGAATTGGTTTCTCATTCTCCTTTATGTTCCTTTTGCAATTGATTGGAATCAAGTCTTTATTCCAAGGAATTTGGTTTCTCTTTCTTTTATGTTCTTTTGGCCATTGATTGGAATCAAGTCTTATTCCAGGAATTGGTTTCTCATTCTCCTTTATGTTCCTTTTGCACATTGATTGGAATCAAGTCTTATTCCAAGAAATTGGTTTCTCTTTCTTCTTTATGTTCTTTTGCCATTGATTGGAATCAAGTCTTTATTCCAAAAGGAATTGGTTTCATTCTCCTTTATGTTCCTTTGCAATTGATTGGAATCAAGTCTTATTCCAAAGAAATTGGTTTCTCTTTTCTTCTTTATGTTCTTTTGGCCATTGATTGGAATCAAGTCTTATCCAAAGGAATTGGTTCTCATTCTTCTTATGTTCTTTGCAATTGATTGGAATCAAGTCTTATCCAAAAGAATTGGTTTCTCATTCTCTTTTATGTTCCTTTGGCAATTGATTGAATCAAAGTATTCCAAAGGAATTGGTTTCTCATTCTTCTTTATGTTCTTTTGCCATTGATTGGAATCAAGTCTTATTCAAAAGGAATTGGTTTCTCTTTCTCTTTATGTTCTTTTGCATTGATTGGAATCAAGTCTTATTCAAAAGGAATTGGTTTCTCATTCTTTATGTTCCTTTTGCAATTGATTGGAATCAAGTCTTTATCCAAAGGAATTGGTTTCTCTTTCTTTATGTTCTTTGGCCATTGATTGGAATCAAGTCTTATTCCAAAGGAATTGGTTTCTCATTCTCCTTATGTTCTTTTTGCATGATTGGAATCAAGTCTTTATCCTTAAGGAATTGGTTTCTCTTTCTTCTTTATGGTTCTTTTTGCATTGATTGGAATCAAGTCTTATTCCAAAGGAATTGGTTTCTCATTCTCCTTTATGTTCCTTTGCCATTGATTGAATCAAGTCTTTATCCAAAAGGAATTGGTTTCTCTTTCTTCTTTATGTTCTTTTGCCATTGATTGGAATCAAGTCTTTATTCCAAAGGAATTGGTTTCTCATTCTTTTATGTTCTTTTGCATTGATTGGAATCAAGTCTTATTCCAAAAGGAATTGGTTTCTCATTCTCCTTTATGTTCCTTTTGTACATTGATTGGAATCAAGTCTTATTCTTAAGGAATTGGTTTCTCTTTCTTCTTTATGTTCTTTTGCCATTGATTTGGAATCAAGTCTTATTCCAAAGGAATTGGTTTCTCATTCTCCTTTATGTTCCTTTGCAATTGATTGGAATCAAGTCTTATTCCAAAGGAATTGGTTTCTCATTCTTCTTTATGTTCCTTTTGCAATTGATTGGAATCAAAGTCTTATTCCTTAAGAATTGGTTTCTCTTTCTTCTTTATGTTCTTTTGCCATTGATTGGAATCAAGTCTTATTCCAAAAGGAATTGGTTCTCTCATTCTCTTATGTTCCTTTGCATTGATTGGAATCAAGTCTTATTCCAAGAAATTGGTTTCTCTTTCTTCTTTATGTTCTTTTGCCATGATTGGAATCAAGTCTTATTCAAAGAATTGGTTTCTCATTCTCCTTATGTTCCTTTGCATTGATTGAATCAAGTCTTATTCCAAAATTGGTTTCATTTCCTTTTTATGTTCTTTTGCATTGATTGGAATCAAGTCTTATTCAAAAGGAATTGGTTTCTCATTCTTTTTATGTTCTTTTGCATTGATTGGAATCAAGTCTTTAAAGAATTGGTTTCTCATTCTCCTTTATGTTCCTTTGCACATGATTGGAATCAAGTCTTATCCTTAAGAATTGGTTTCTCTTTCTCTTTTATGTTCTTTTGGCCATTGATTGGAATCAAGTCTTTATTCCAAAAGGAATTGGTTTCTCATTCTTTATGTTCCTTTGCAATTGATTGGAATCAAGTCTTTATCCAAAAGAATTGGTTTCTCTTCTTCTTTATGTTCTTTTGGCATTGATTGGAATCAAGTCTTATTCCAAAGGAATTGGTTTCTCATTTCTTTATGTTCCTTTTGCAATTGATTGGAATCAAGTCTTATTCCAAGGAATTGGTTTCTCATTCTCCTTTTATGTTCTTTGCAATGATTGGAATCAAGTCTTATTCCTTAATTGGTTTTCTCTTTCTTCTTTTATGTTCTTTTGCCATTGATTGGAATCAAGTCTTATTCAAAAGGAATTGGTTTCTCTTTCTCCTTTATGTTCCTTTGCAATGATTGGAATCAAGTCTTATTCCAAGGAATTGGTTTCTCATTCTTCTTTATGTTCCTTTTGCAATTGATTGGAATCAAGTCTTTATCCTTAAGGAATTGGTTTCTCTTTCTTTTTTATGTTCTTTTGGCCATTGATTGGAATCAAGTCTTATTCAAAAGGAATTGGTTTCTCATTCTCTTTATGTTCTTTTGTACATTGATTGAATCAAGTCTTATTCCAAAAATTGGTTTCTCTTTCTTTATGTTCTTTTTGCCATTGATTGGAATCAAGTCTTATTCAAAAGGAATTGGTTTCTCATTCTCCTTTATGTTCCTTTGCAATGATTGGAATCAAGTCTTATCCTTAAGCAATTGGTTTCTCTTCTTCTTTATGTTCTTTTGCATGATTGGAATCAAGTCTTTATTCCAAAGGAATTGGTTTCTCTTTCTTTTATGTTCTTTTGCATTGATTGGAATCAAGTCTTATTCAAGGAATTGGTTTCTCATTCTCTTTATGTTCTTTTGCATGATTGGAATCAAGTCTTATTCCAAAGGAATTGGTTTCTCTTTCTTTTGGTTCTTTGGCCATTGATTGGAATCAAGTCTTATTCCAAAGGAATTGGTTTCTCATTCTTTATGTTCTTGCAATTGATTGAATCAAGTCTTATTCCAAAAGGAATTGGTTTCTCATTCTTCTTTATGTTCTTTTGCATTGATTGGAATCAAGTCTTTATCCTTAAGAATTGGTTTCTCTTTCTTTTATGTTCTTTTGGCCATTGATTGGAATCAAGTCTTATTCCAAAAGGAATTGGTTTCTCATTCTCTTTATGTTCCTTTGTACATGATTGGAATCAAGTCTTATTCCAAGAATTGGTTTCTTTCTTTTTGTTCTTTGGCCATTGATTGGAATCAAGTCTTATTCCAAAAGGAATTGGTTTCATTCTCCTTTATGTTCCATTTGCAATTGATTGGAATCAAGTCTTTATCCAAAAGGAATTGGTTTCTCTTTCTTCTTATGTTCTTTTTGGCCATTGATTGGAATCAAGTCTTATTCCAAAGGAATTGGTTTCTCATTCTTTTATGTTCTTTTGCAATTGATTGGAATCAAGTCTTATTCCAAAGGAATTGGTTTCTCATTCTTTTCCTTTTGTACATTGATTGAATCAAGTCTTATTCCTTAATTGGTTTCTCTTTCTTCTTTTGGTTCTTTTGCCATTGATTGGAATCAAGTCTTATTCCAAAATTGGTTTCTCTTTCTCCTTATGTTCCTTTTGCAATTGATTGAATCAAGTCTTATTCCAAGGAATTGGTTTCTCATTCTCCTTTATGTTTTTGCATTGATTGGAATCAAGTCTTTATCCTTAAGGAATTGGTTTCTCTTTCTTTTTATGTTCTTTTGGCCATTGATTGGAATCAAGTCTTATTCCAAAGGAATTGGTTTCTCATTCTCCTTATGTTCCTTTGCAATTGATTGGAATCAAGTCTTATCCTTAAGAATTGGTTTCTCTTTCTTTTTGTTCTTTTGCCATTGATTGGAATCAAGTCTTATTCCAAAAGGAATTGGTTTCTCATTCTTATGTTATGTTCCAATTGATTGGAATCAAGTCTTTATCCTTAAGGAATTGGTTTCTCATTCTTCTTTATGTTCTTTTGGCCATGATTGGAATCAAGTCTTATTCCAAAGGAATTGGTTTCTCATTCTTTTTATGTTCTTTTGCATTTGATTGGAATCAAGTCTTATTCCAAAATTGGTTTCTCATTCTTCTTTATGTTCCTTTTGTACATGATTGGAATCAAGTCTTATTCCTTAAAGGAATTGGTTTCTCTCTTTTGTTCTTTTGTGCATTGATTGAATCAAGTCTTCCAAGAATTGGTTTCTCATTCTCTTTATGTTCCTTTGCAATGATTGGAATCAAGTCTTATTCCAAAGGAATTGGTTTCTCATTCTTCTTATGTTCCTTTTGCATTGATTGGAATCAAGTCTTTATCCAAAAGGAATTGGTTTCTCTTTTCTTTATTTTCTTTTGCCATTGATTGGAATCAAGTCTTATTCCAAATTGGTTTCTCATTCTCTTTATGTTCCTTTTGCATGATTGGAATCAAGTCTTATCCTTAAGGAATTGGTTTCTCTTTCTTTCTTTAGTTCTTTTGGCCATTGATTGGAATCAAGTCTTATTCCAAAGGAATTGGTTTCTCATTCTCTTTATGTTCTTTTGCAATGATTGGAATCAAGTCTTTATCCAAAGGAATTGGTTTCTCATTCTTCTTTATGTTCTTTTGGCATTGATTGGAATCAAGTCTTATTCCAAGGAATTGGTTTCTCATTCTCTTTATGTTTCTTTTGCAATTGATTGGAATCAAGTCTTATTCCAAAGGAATTGGTTTTCTCATTCTCCTTTATGTTCCTTTGCATGATTGGAATCAAGTCTTATTCCAAGGAATTGGTTTCTCTTTCTTTTATGTTCTTTGCCATTGATTGGAATCAAGTCTTTATTCCAAAGGAATTGGTTTCTCATTCTTCTTTATGTTCTTTTGGCCATTGATTGGAATCAAGTCTTATTCCAAAGGAATTGGTTTCTCATTCTCCTTATGTTCCTTTTGCATTGATTGGAATCAAGTCTTTATCCTTAAGGAATTGGTTTCTCTTCTTCTTTATGTTCTTTGGCCATTGATTGGAATCAAGTCTTATTCCAAAGGAATTGGTTTCTCATTCTCCTTTATGTTCTTTTGCAATTGATTGGAATCAAGTCTTATTCCTTAAGAAATTGGTTTCTCTTTGTTCTTTATGTTCTTTTGGCCATTGATTGGAATCAAGTCTTATTCCAAAAGGAATTGGATTCTCATTATCCTTTATGTTCCTTTTGCATTGATTGAATCAAGTCTTATCCAAAGGATTGGTTTCTCTTTCTTTATGTTCTTTTGGCCATTGATTGGAATCAAGTCTTATTCCAAAGAATTGGTTTCTCATTCTTCTTATGTTCTTTTGGCCATTGATTGAATCAAGTCTTATTCCAAAAGGAATTGGTTTCTCATTCTCCTTTATGTTCCTTTTGTACATGATTGGAATCAAGTCTTATCCTTAAGGAATTGGTTTCTCTTTTCTTTTTGGTTCTTTTGCCATTGATTGGAATCAAGTCTTATTCCAAAGGAATTGGTTTCTCATTCTCCTTTATGTTCTTTTGCAATTGATTGGAATCAAGTCTTATTCCAAAGGAATTGGTTTCTCATTCTCCTTATGTTCCTTTTGCATTGATTGAATCAAGTCTTATTCCAAGGAATTGGTTTCTCTTCTTTATGTTCTTTTGGCCATTGATTGGAATCAAGTCTTATTCCAAAAGAATTGGTTTCTCATTCTCCTTTATGTTCCTTTGCATGATTGGAATCAAGTCTTATTCCAAAAATTGGTTTCTCTTTCTTCTTTGGTTCTTTTGGCCATTGATTGGAATCAAGTCTTATTCCAAAAGGAATTGGTCTCATTCTCCTTTATGTTCCTTTTGCCATTGATTGGAATCAAGTCTTATCCAAAAGGAATTGGTTTCTCATTCTCTTTTATGTTCTTTTGCAATTGATTGGAATCAAGTCTTTATCCTTAAGGAATTGGTTTCTCTTTCTTTTTATGTTCTTTTTGCCATTGATTGGAATCAAGTCTTATTCCAAAAGGAATTGGTTTCTCATTCTCTTTATGTTCCTTTGCAATGATTGGAATCAAGTCTTATTCAAAGAAATTGGTTTCTCATTCTCTTTTATTTTTCTTTTGGCATTGATTGGAATCAAGTCTTATTCCAAAATTGGTTTCTTCTCCTTTTATGTTCCTTTGCAATTGATTGGAATCAAGTCTTATCCAAAAGGAATTGGTTTCTCTTTCTTCTTTATGTTCTTTGGCCATTGATTGGAATCAAGTCTTATTCCAAAGGAATTGGTTTCTCATTCTCCTTTATGTTCTTTTGCAATTGATTGGAATCAAGTCTTATTCCAAAAGGAATTGGTTTCTCATTCTCCTTTATGTCCTTTTGCATTGATTGGAATCAAGTCTTATTCCAAAAGGAATTGGTTTCTCTTTCTTCTTTGTTCTTTGCCATTGATTGGAATCAAGTCTTATTCCAAGGAATTGGTTTCTCATTCTCCTTTATGTTTCCTTTGCAATTGATTGGAATCAAGTCTTATTCCAAAGGAATTGGTTTCTCATTCTCTTTATGTTCCTTGTACATGATTGGAATCAAGTCTTTATCCTTAAGGAATTGGTTTCTCTTTCTTTTATGTTCTTTTGGCCATTGATTGGAATCAAGTCTTATTCCAAAGGAATTGGTTTCTCATTCTTCTTTTATGTTCCTTTTGCAATTGATTGGAATCAAGTCTTATCCAAAAGGAATTGGTTTCTCTTTCTTCTTTTATGTTCTTTTGGCCATTGATTGGAATCAAGTCTTATTCCAAAATTGGTTTCTCATTCTCTTATGTTCCTTTTGCCATTGATTGGAATCAAGTCTTTATCCTTAAGGAATTGGTTTCTTTCTTCTTTATGTTCTTTTGCCATTGATTGGATCAAGTCTTATTCAAAGAATTGGTTTCTCATTCTTCTTATGTTCTTTTGCAATTGATTGAATCAAGTCTTATTCAAAAGAATTGGTTTCTCATTCTCTTTTATGTTCCTTTGTACATTGATTGGAATCAAGTCTTATTCCAAAAGGAATTG
Source organism: Pterocarpus macrocarpus (assembly GCA_031439585.1). Lineage (NCBI taxonomy): Eukaryota > Viridiplantae > Streptophyta > Magnoliopsida > Fabales > Fabaceae > Pterocarpus > Pterocarpus macrocarpus. The sequence goes on from JAVHNN010000038.1 coordinate 47,581, forward strand.
GTTTCTCTCTTCTTTTTGTTCTTTTGCCATTGATTGGAATCAAGTCTTATCCAAAGGAATTGGTTTCTCATTCTCCTTTTATGTTCCTTTTGCCATTGATTGGAATCAAGTCTTATTCCAAGGAATTGGTTTCTCATTTCCTTTATGTTCCTTTGCAATTGATTGGAATCAAGTCTTTATCCAAAAGGAATTGGTTTCTCTTTCTTTTTATGTTCTTTTGGCCATTGATTGGAATCAAGTCTTATTCCAAAGGAATTGGTTTCTCATTCTCCTTTATGTTCTTTTGCCATGATTGGAATCAAGTCTTATTCCAAGGAATTGGTTTCTCTTTCTTCTTTATGTTCTTTTGCATTGATTGGAATCAAGTCTTATTCCAAAAGGAATTGGTTTCTCATTCTCTTTATGTTCCTTTGCAATTGATTGGAATCAAGTCTTTATCCAAAAGGAATTGGTTTCTCTTTCTCTTTATGTTCTTTTGCATGATTGGATCAAGTCTTATTCCAAAGGAATTGGTTTCTCATTCTTTTATGTTCCTTTTGCAATTGATTGGAATCAAGTCTTATTCCAAAGGAATTGGTTTCTCATTCTCCTTTTATGTTCCTTTTTGCATTGATTGGAATCAAGTCTTATCCAAAAGGAATTGGTTTCTCTTTCTTCTTTATGTTCTTTTGGCCATTGATTGGAATCAAGTCTTATTCCAAAGGAATTGGTTTCTCATTCTCCTTTATGTTCTTTTGCATTGATTGGAATCAAGTCTTATTCAAAAGGAATTGGTTTCTCATTCTCCTTTATGTTCTTTTGCAATTGATTGGAATCAAGTCTTTATTCCAAAAGAATTGGTTTCTCTTTCTTTTTGGTTCTTTGGCCATTGATTGGAATCAAGTCTTATTCCAAAAGGAATTGGTTTCTCATTCTCCTTTATGTTCCTTTTGCACATTGATTGAATCAAGTCTTATTCTTAAGGAATTGGTTTCTCTTTTTCTTTTTATGTTCTTTTGGCCATTGATTGGAATCAAGTCTTATTCCAAAGGAATTGGTTTCTCATTCTCCTTTATGTTCCTTTGCAATTGATTGGAATCAAGTCTTATTCCTTAAGGAATTGGTTTCTCTTTCTTCTTTATGTTCTTTTGGCCATTGATTGGAATCAAGTCTTATTCCAAAGGAATTGGTTTCTCATTCTTTTATGTTCCTTTGCATTGATTGGAATCAAGTCTTTATTCCAAAATTGGTTTCTCATTCCTTTATGTTCCTTTTGGCATTGATTGGAATCAAGTCTTATTCCAAAGGAATTGGTTTCTCTTCTTCTTTTGTTCTTTTGCCATTGATTGGAATCAAGTCTTATTCAAAAGAATTGGTTTCTCATTCTCCTTTATGTTCTTTTGCAATTGATTGGAATCAAGTCTTATTCCAAAGGAATTGGTTTCTCATTCTCTTATGTTCTTTTGCATTGATTGGAATCAAGTCTTTATCCAAAGGAATTGGTTTCTCTTCTTTTATGTTCTTTGGCCATTGATTGGAATCAAGTCTTATTCCAAGGAATTGGTTTCTCATTCTCCTTTATGTTCCTTTTGCATTGATTGGAATCAAGTCTTATTCCAAGAAATTGGTTTCTCTTTCTTCTTTATGTTCTTTTGGCCATTGATTGGAATCAAGTCTTATTCCAAAAGGAATTGGTTTCTCATTCTCCTTTATGTTCCTTTGCATTGATTGGAATCAAGTCTTTATCCAAAAGGAATTGGTTTCTCATTTCTTTATGTTCTTTTGCATTGATTGGAATCAAGTCTTATTCCAAAGGAATTGGTTTCTCATTCTTCTTATGTTCTTTGGCATTGATTGGAATCAAGTCTTATTCAAAAGGAATTGGTTTCTCATTCTCCTTTATGTTCTTTTGCACATTGATTGGAATCAAGTCTTATTCCAAGGAATTGGTTTCTCATTCTTCTTTATGTTCTTTGCATTGATTGGAATCAAGTCTTATTCCAAAGGAATTGGTTTCTCATTCTCCTTTATGTTCCTTTGCAATTGATTGGAATCAAGTCTTATTCCAAAAGGAATTGGTTTCTCATTCTTCTTTATTCTTTTGCATTGATTGGAATCAAGTCTTTATCCAAAAGGAATTGGTTTCTCTTTCTTCTTTATGTTCTTTTGCCATTGATTGGAATCAAGTCTTATTCCAAAGGAATTGGTTTCTCATTTCTCCTTTATGTTCCTTTGTACATTGATTGGAATCAAGTCTTATCCTTAAGAATTGGTTTCTCTTTCTTCTTTTATGTTCTTTTGGCCATTGATTGGAATCAAGTCTTATTCCAAAATTGGTTTCTCATTCTCTTTATGTTCCTTTGCAATTGATTGGAATCAAGTCTTTATCCAAAGGAATTGGTTTCTCATTCTTCTTTATGTTCTTTTGGCCATTGATTGGAATCAAGTCTTATTCCAAAAGGAATTGGTTTCTCATTCTTCTTTATGTTCCTTTGCAATTGATTGGAATCAAGTCTTATTCCAAAAGAATTGGTTTCTCATTCTCTTATGTTCCTTTTGCCATTGATTGGAATCAAGTCTTATTCCTTAAGGAATTGGTTTCTCTTTCTCTTTATGTTCTTTGGCCATTGATTGGAATCAAGTCTTATCCAAAGAATTGGTTTCTCATTCTTTTATGTTCTTTTGCCATTGATTGGAATCAAGTCTTATTCCAAGGAATTGGTTTCTCATTCTCTTATGTTCCTTTGCACATTGATTGGAATCAAGTCTTTATCCAAAGAATTGGTTTCTCTTTCTTCTTTATGTTCTTTTGGCCATTGATTGGAATCAAGTCTTATTCCAAAGGAATTGGTTTCTCATTCTCTTTATGTTCCTTTTGCACATGATTGGAATCAAGTCTTATTCCAAGGAATTGGTTTCTCTTCTTCTTTGGTTCTTTTGGCCATTGATTGGAATCAAGTCTTATTCCAAGGAATTGGTTTCTCATTCTCTTTTATGTTCCTTTGCATTGATTGGAATCAAGTCTTTATCCAAAATTGGTTTCTCATTCTTCTTTATGTTCTTTTGCCATTGATTGGAATCAAGTCTTATTCCAAAGGAATTGGTTTCTCATTCTTCTTTATGTTCCTTTGCATTGATTGGAATCAAGTCTTATTCCAAAAGAATTGGTTTCTCATTCTCCTTTATTCCTTTTGCACATTGATTGGAATCAAGTCTTATTCCAAAGAATTGGTTTCTCTTTCTTCTTTGTTCTTTGCCATTGATTGGAATCAAGTCTTAAAAGGAATTGGTTTCTCTTCTCCTTTATGTTCTTTTGCATTGATTGAATCAAGTCTTATTCCAAAAGAATTGGTTTCTCATTCTCTTTATGTTCTTTTGCATTGATTGGAATCAAGTCTTATCCTTAAGGAATTGGTTTCTCTTTCTTTTATGTTCTTTTGGCCATTGATTGGAATCAAGTCTTATTCCAAAAGGAATTGGTTTCTCATTCTTTATGTTCCTTTTGCACATTGATTGGAATCAAGTCTTATTCCTTAAGGAATTGGTTTCTCATTCTTCTTTATGTTCTTTTGCCATTGATTGGAATCAAGTCTTATTCCAAAAGGAATTGGTTTCTCATTCTCCTTTATGTTCCTTTTGCCATTGATTGGAATCAAGTCTTATTCCAAAGGAATTGGTTTCTTTCTTCTTTATGTTCTTTTGCCATTGATTGGAATCAAGTCTTATTCCAAAGGAATTGGTTTCTCATTCTCCTTTATGTTCCTTTGCATTGATTGGAATCAAGTCTTAATCCAAAAGGTATTGGTTTCTCATTCTCTTTATGTTCTTTTGGCCATTGATTGGAAACAAGTCTTAATCCATAAGGAATTGGTTTCTCATTCTCTTTATTTCCATTGATTGGAATCAAGTCTTATTCCAAAAGGAATTGGTTTCTCATTCTTTTATGTTTCTTTTGCAATTGATTGGAATCAAGTCTTATTCCAAAGGAATTGGTTTCTTCATCTTATGTTCTTTTGCAATTGATTTGGAATCAAGTCTTATTCCAAAGGAATTGGTTCTCATTTCTTTATTGTTCTTTTGCCATTGATTGGAATCAAGTCTTATTCCAAAAGGAAATTTTCTCTTTCTCCTTTTATGTTCCTTTGCCATTGATTGGAATCAAGTCTTATTCCAAGGAATTGGTTTCTCATTCTCCTTATGTTCCTTTTGAATTGATTGGAATCAAGTCTTATTCCAAAAGGAATTGGTTTCTCTTTCTTTTTATGTTCTTTTTGCATTGATTGGAATCAAGTCTTATTCCAAAAGGAATTGGTTTCTCATTCTCCTTTATGTTCCTTTTGCACATTGATTGGAATCAAGTCTTATTCCAAAGGAATTGGTTTCTCTTTCTTTATGGTTCTTTTGCCATTGATTGGAATCAAGTCTTATTCCAAAAGGAATTGGTTTCTCATTCTCTTTATGTTCTTTTGCAATTGATTGGAATCAAGTCTTATTCCAAAAGGAATTGGTTTCTCATTTCTTTATGTTCTTTTGCAATTGATTGGAATCAAGTCTTATTCCAAAGGAATTGGTTTCTCATTCTTCTTTATGTTCCTTTGCATTGATTGGAATCAAGTCTTATTCCAAAAGGAATTGGTTTCTCATTCTCCTTTATGTTCCTTTTGCATTGATTGGAATCAAGTCTTATTCCAAAAGGAATTGGTTTCTCTTTCTTCTTTATGTTCTTTTGCCATTGATTGGAATCAAGTCTTATTCCAAAAGGAATTGGTTTCTCTTCTCCTTTATGTTCTTTTGCATTGATTGGAATCAAGTCTTATTCCAAAGGAATTGGTTTCTCATTCTTCTTTATGTTCCTTTGCCATTGATTGAATCAAGTCTTATTCCAAAAGGAATTGGTTTCTCTTTCTCTTTATGTTCTTTGCCATTGATTGGAATCAAGTCTTATTCCAAAGGAATTGGTTTCTCATTCTTTATGTTCCTTTTGCATTGATTGGAATCAAGTCTTATTCCAAAAATTGGTTTCTCTTTCTTTATGTTCCTTTGGCCATTGATTGGAATCAAGTCTTATTCCAAGGAATTGGTTTCTCATTCTCCTTTATGTTCCTTTGCCATTGATTGGAATCAAGTCTTATTCCAAAGGAATTGGTTTCTCATTCTTCTTTATGTTCTTTTGCAATTGATTGGAATCAAGTCTTATTCCAAAGGAATTGGTTTCTCTTTCTTCTTTATGTTCTTTTGCATTGATTGGAATCAAGTCTTATTCCAAAGGAATTGGTTTCTCATTCTCCTTTATGTTCTTTTGCAATTGATTGGAATCAAGTCTTATTAAAAGGAATTGGTTTCTCTTTCTTCTTTATGTTCTTTTGCCATTGATTGGAATCAAGTCTTATTCCAAGGAATTGGTTTCTCATTCTCCTTTATGTTCCTTTGCAATTGATTGGAATCAAGTCTTATTCCAAGGAATTGGTTTCTCTTCTCCTTTATGTTCTTTTGCATTGATTGGAATCAAGTCTTATTCCAATTGGTTTCTCATTCTTTTTATGTTCTTTTGCCATTGATTGGAATCAAGTCTTATTCCAAAAGGAATTGGTTTCTCATTCTCTTTATGTTCCTTTTGCATTGATTGGAATCAAGTCTTATTCCAAGGAATTGGTTTCTTTTTCTTTTATGTTCTTTTGCCATTGATTGGAATCAAGTCTTATTCCAAAATTGGTTTCTCATTCTCCTTTATGTTCCTTTGCATTGATTGGAATCAAGTCTTATTCCAAAGGAATTGGTTTCTCTTCTTTATGTTCTTTTGGCCATTGATTGGAATCAAGTCTTATTCCAAAAGGAATTGGTTTCTCATTCTTCTTTATGTTCTTTTGCAATTGATTGGAATCAAGTCTTATTCAAAAGGAATTGGTTTCTCATTCTCTCTTTATGTTCTTTTGTACATTGATTGGAATCAAGTCTTATTCCAAAATTGGTTTCTCTTTCTTCTTTATGTTCTTTGCCATTGATTGGAATCAAGTCTTATTCCAAGGAATTGGTTTCTCATTCTCCTTTATGTTCTTTTGCATTGATTGGAATCAAGTCTTATATCCAAAAGAATTGGTTTCTCATTCTTCTTTATGTTCTTTTGCCATTGATTGGAATCAAGTCTTATTCCAAAAGAATTGGTTTCTCTTTCTCTTTTATGTTCTTTTGCAATTGATTGGAATCAAGTCTTATTCCAAAGGAATTGGTTTCTCATTCTCCTTTATGTTCCTTTTGCAATTGATTGGAATCAAGTCTTATTCCAAAGGAATTGGTTTCTCTTTCTTCTTTATGTTCTTTTGCATTGATTGGAATCAAGTCTTATTCCAAAAGGAATTGGTTTCTCATTCTCCTTTATGTTCCTTTGCAATTGATTGGAATCAAGTCTTATTCCAAAAGGAATTGGTTTCTCATTCTCTTTATGTTCTTTTGCCATTGATTGGAATCAAGTCTTATTCCAAAGGAATTGGTTTCTCTTTCTTTTATGTTCTTTTGCCATTGATTGGAATCAAGTCTTATTCCAAAGGAATTGGTTTCTCATTCTTCTTTATGTTCCTTTGCATTGATTGGAATCAAGTCTTATCCTTAAAGAATTGGTTTCTCTTTCTTCTTTATGTTCTTTTGCCATTGATTGGAATCAAGTCTTATTCCAAAAGGAATTGGTTTCTCATTCTCTTTATGTTCTTTTGCAATTGATTGGAATCAAGTCTTATTCCAAAAATTGGTTTCTCATTCTCTTTATGTTCTTTTTGCCATTGATTGGAATCAAGTCTTATTCCAAAGGAATTGGTTTCTCTTTCTTCTTTTGTTCTTTTGCCATTGATTGGAATCAAGTCTTATTCCAAACGGAATTGGTTTCTCATTCTCCTTTATGTTCCTTTTGCAATTGTTTGGAACCAAGTCTTAATCCTTAAGGAATTGCATTCTCTTTCTCTTTATGTTCTTTTGGCCATTGATTGGAATCAAGTCTTATTCCAAAAGGAATTGGTTTCTCATTCTCTTTATGTTCCTTTGCACATTGATTGGAATCAAGTCTTATTCCTTAAGGAATTGGTTTCTCTTTCTTCTTTATGTTCTTTTGCCATTGATTGGAATCAAGTCTTATTCCAAAGGAATTGGTTTCTCATTCTTCTTTATGTTCTTTTGCAATTGATTGGAATCAAGTCTTATTCCAAAGGAATTGGTTTCTCTTTTCCTTTATGTTCCTTTGCAATTGATTGGAATCAAGTCTTATTCCAGAAATTGGTTTCTCTTCTTCTTTATGTTCTTTGCCATTGATTGGAATCAAGTCTTATTCCAAAAGGAATTGGTTTCTCATTCTCCTTTATGTTCTTTTGCATTGATTGGAATCAAGTCTTATTCCAAGGAATTGGTTTCTCTTCTCTTTATGTTCTTTTGCCATTGATTGGAATCAAGTCTTATTCCAAAAGGAATTGGTTTCTCATTCTTCTTTATGTTCTTTTGCAATTGATTGGAATCAAGTCTTATTCCAAAGGAATTGGTTTCTCATTCTTCTTTATGTTCCTTTGCACATTGATTGGAATCAAGTCTTATTCCAAAATTGGTTTCTCTTTCTTCTTTATGTTCTTTTGGCCATTGATTGGAATCAAGTCTTATTCCAAAGGAATTGGTTTCTCATTCTCTTTATGTTCTTTTGCAATTGATTGGAATCAAGTCTTATTCCTTAAGGAATTGGTTTCTCTTTCTTCTTTATGTTCTTTTGCCATTGATTGGAATCAAGTCTTATTCCAAAGGAATTGGTTTCTCATTCTCCTTTATGTTCCATTTGCCATTGATTGGAATCAAGTCTTATTCCAAAAGGAATTGGTTTCTCATTCTCTTTATGTTCTTTTGTACATTGATTGGAATCAAGTCTTATTCCTTAAGGAATTGGTTTCTCTTTCTTCTTTATGTTCTTTTGCCATTGATTGGAATCAAGTCTTATTCCAAAGGAATTGGTTTCTCATTCTTCTTTATGTTCCTTTTGCCATTGATTGGAATCAAGTCTTATTCCAAGGAATTGGTTTCTCATTCTTCTTTATGTTCTTTTGCAATTGATTGGAATCAAGTCTTATCCAAAAGGAATTGGTTTCTCTTTCTTTTATGTTCTTTTGGCAATTGATTGGAATCAAGTCTTATTCCAAAAGGAATTGGTTTCTCATTCTCCTTTATTTCCTTTTGCACATTGATTGGAATCAAGTCTTATTCCAATTGGTTTCTCTTTCTTCTTTAGTTCTTTTGCCATTGATTGGAATCAAGTCTTATTCAAAAGGAATTGGTTTCTCATTCTCCTTTATGTTCCTTTGCAATTGATTGGAATCAAGTCTTATCCTTAAGGAATTGGTTTCTCTTTCTTCTTTATGTTCTTTTTGGCCATTGATTGGAATCAAGTCTTATTCCAAAGGAATTGGTTTCTCATTCTCTTTATGTTCTTTTGCATTGATTGGAATCAAGTCTTATTCCAAAAGGAATTGGTTTCTCTTTCTCTTTTGTTCTTTTGCACATTGATTGGAATCAAGTCTTATTAAGGAATTGGTTTCTCATTTCTTTTATGTTCTTTTGCCATTGATTGGAATCAAGTCTTATTCCAAAGGAATTGGTTTCTCATTCTCCTTTATGTTCCTTTGCCATTGATTGGAATCAAGTCTTATTCCAAAAGGAATTGGTTTCTCATTCTTTATGTTCTTTTGCCATTGATTGGAATCAAGTCTTATTCCAAAAGGAATTGGTTTCTCTTTCTTCTTTATGTTCTTTTGCCATTGATTGGAATCAAGTCTTATTCCAAAGGAATTGGTTTCTCATTCTCCTTGTATCCTTTGTGCATTGATTGGAATCAAGTCTTATCCAAAAGGAATTGGTTTCTCTTTCTTTTATGTTCTTTTGGCCATTGATTGGAATCAAGTCTTATTCCAAAGGAATTGGTTTCTCATTCTCCTTTATGTTCCTTTGCAATTGATTGGAATCAAGTCTTATCCTTAAAAATTGGTTTCTCTTTTTCTTTTTGTTCTTTGGCATTGATTGGAATCAAGTCTTATTCCAAAGGAATTGGTTTCTCATTCTTATTTGTTCTTTTGGCATTGATTGGAATCAAGTCTTATTCCAAAGGAATTGGTTTCTCATTCTCTTTATGTCCTTTTGCATTGATTGGAATCAAGTCTTATTCCAAAAGGAATTGGTTTCTCTTTCTTCTTTATGTTCTTTTGCCATTGATTGGAATCAAGTCTTATTCCAAGGAATTGGTTTCTCATTCTCTTTATGTTCTTTTGCCATTGATTGGAATCAAGTCTTATTCCAAGGAATTGGTTTCTCTTTCTTCTTTATGTTCTTTTGCAATTGATTGGAATCAAGTCTTATTCCAAAAGAATTGGTTTCTCTTTCTTTTTTATGTTCTTTTGCCATTGATTGGAATCAAGTCTTATTCCAAAAGGAATTGGTTTCTCATTCTCCTTTATGTTCCTTTTGCACATTGATTGGAATCAAGTCTTATTCCAAGGAATTGGTTTCTCTTTCTTCTTTATGTTCTTTTGGCCATTGATTGGAATCAAGTCTTATTCCAAAGGAATTGGTTTCTCATTCTCCTTTATGTTCCTTTGCAATTGATTGGAATCAAGTCTTATCCTTAAGAATTGGTTTCTTTCTTCTTTATGTTCTTTTGGCCATTGATTGGAATCAAGTCTTATTCCAAAGGAATTGGTTTCTCATTCTTCTTATGTTCTTTTGCCATTGATTGGAATCAAGTCTTATTCCAAAAGGAATTGGTTTCTCATTCTCTTTATGTTCCTTTTGCACATTGATTGGAATCAAGTCTTATTCCAAAGGAATTGGTTTCTCTTCTTCTTATGTTCTTTTTGCCATTGATTGGAATCAAGTCTTATTCCAAAAGGAATTGGTTTCTCATTCTTTTTTATGTTCCTTTTGCAATTGATTGGAATCAAGTCTTATTCCAAAGGAATTGGTTTCTCTTCTCCTTTATGTTCCTTTGCAATTGATTGGAATCAAGTCTTATTCCAAAAGGAATTGGTTTCTCTTTCTTCTTTTGTTCTTTGATTGATTGAATCAAGTCTTATTCCAAAGGAATTGGTTTCTCATTCTCTTTATGTTCCTTTTGCCATTGATTGGAATCAAGTCTTATCCTTAAGGAATTGGTTTCTCTTTCTTTTTTATGTTCTTTTGCATTGATTGGAATCAAGTCTTATTCCAAAGGAATTGGTTTCTCATTCTCTTTATGTTCCTTTGCACATTGATTGGAATCAAGTCTTATTCCTTAAGAAATTGGTTTCTCTTTCTTCTTTATGTTCTTTTGCCATTGATTGGAATCAAGTCTTATTCCAAAAGGAATTGGTTTCTCATTCACGTTTATGTTCCATTAGCAATTGATTGGAATCAAGTCTTATTCCAAAAGGAATTGGTTTCTCATTCTTCTTTATGTTCCTTTTGCATTGATTGGAATCAAGTCTTATTCCAAGGAATTGGTTTCTCATTCTTTTATGTTCTTTTGCATTGATTGGATCATCAAGTCTTATTCCAAAAGGAATTGGTTTCTCATTCTCCTTTATGTTCTTTTGCATTGATTGGAATCAAGTCTTATTCCAAAGAAATTGGTTTCTCATTCTCTTTATGTTGTTCTTTTGATTGATTGAATCAAGTCTTATTCAAAGGAATTGGTTTTCATTTCCTTCTTTTCTTGATTTGATTGGAATCAAGTCTATTCCAAAAGAAATTGGTTTCTCATTCTCCTTTATGTTCCTTTGTGCATTTGATTGGAATCAAGTCTTATTCCAAAGGAATTGGTTTCTCATTCTTCTTTATGTTCTTTTGCCATTGATTGGAATCAAGTCTTATTCCAAAAGGAATTGGTTTCTCTTTCTCCTTTTTGTTCACAATTGATTGGAATCAAGTCTTATTCCAAAGGAATTGGTTTCTCATTCTCCTTTATGTCCTTTTGCCATTGATTGAATCAATCAAGTCTTATTCCAAAAGGAATTGGTTTCTCTTTCTCTTTTATGTTCTTTTGCCATTGATTGGAATCAAGTCTTATTCCAAAGGAATTGGTTTCTCATTCTCCTTTATGTTCTTTTGCAATTGATTGGAATCAAGTCTTATTCCAAAAGGAATTGGTTTCTCTTTCTTCTTTATGTTCTTTTGCCATTGATTGGAATCAAGTCTTATTCCAAAAGGAATTGGTTTCTCATTCTTTTTATGTTCCTTTGCATTGATTGGAATCAAGTCTTATTCCAAAAGGAATTGGTTTCTCTTTCCTTTATGTTCTTTTGCATTGATTGGAATCAAGTCTTATTCCAAAAGGAATTGGTTTCTCTTTCTTCTTTATGTTCTTTGCCATTGATTGGAATCAAGTCTTATTCCAAAAGGAATTGGTTTCTCTTTCTCCTTTATGTTCCTTTTGCAATTGATTGGAATCAAGTCTTATTCCAAGGAATTGGTTTCTCATTCTCTTTATGTTCCTTTGCCATTGATTGGAATCAAGTCTTATTCCAAAAGGAATTGGTTTCTCTTTCTTCTTTATGTTCTTTTGCATTGATTGGAATCAAGTCTTATTCCAAAGGAATTGGTTTCTCATTCTTCTTTATGTTCTTTTGCATTGATTGGAATCAAGTCTTATTCCAAAAGGAATTGGTTTCTCTTCTTTTATGTTCTTTTGCCATTGATTGGAATCAAGTCTTATTCCAAAAGGAATTGGTTTCTCATTCTCCTTTATGTTCTTTTGCAATTGATTGGAATCAAGTCTTATCCTTAAGGAATTGGTTTCTCTTTCTTCTTTATGTTCTTTTGCATTGATTGGAATCAAGTCTTATTCCAAAGGAATTGGTTTCTCATTCTTCTTTATGTTCTTTTGCATTGATTGGAATCAAGTCTTATTCCAAAGGAATTGGTTTCTCATTCTTCTTTATGTTCTTTTGCCATTGATTGGAATCAAGTCTTATTCCAAAGGAATTGGTTTCTCATTCTTCTTTATGTTCTTTTGCCATTGATTGGAATCAAGTCTTATTCCAAGGAATTGGTTTCTCATTCTCTTTATGTTCCTTTGCCATTGATTGGAATCAAGTCTTATTCCAAAGAATTGGTTTCTCATTCTCTTTATGTTCTTTTGCATTGATTGGAATCAAGTCTTAATCATTAAGCAATTGGTTTCTCTTTCTTTTTTATGTTCTTTTTGCCATGTGTTGGAATCAAGTCTTACACCAAAAGGAATTGGTTTCTCATTCTCCTTTATGTTCTTTTGGCCATTGATTGAAATCAAGTCTTTATTCCAAGGAATTGGTTTCTTTTTCTTCTTTAAGTTCTTTTGGCCATTGATTGGAATCAAGTCTTATTCCAAAAGGAATTGGTTTCTCATTCTCCTTTATGTTCCTTTTGCAATTGATTGGAAGCAAGTCTTATTCCTTAAGGAATTGATTTCTCTTTCTTCTTTTTCTTTCCATTGATTGGAATCAAGTCTTATTCCAAAAGGAATTGGTTTCTCATTCTTCTTTATGTTCTTTTGCAATTGATTGGAATCAAGTCTTATTCCAAAAGGAATTGGTTTCTCATTCTTCTTTATGTTCTTTTGGCCATTGATTGGAATCAAGTCTTATTCCAAAGGAATTGGTTTCTCATTCTTTTTATGTTCTTTTGCATTGATTGGAATCAAGTCTTATTCCAAAAGGAATTGGTTTCTCTTTCTTTTTATGTTCTTTTGGCATTGATTGGAATCAAGTCTTATTCCAAAAGAATTGGTTTCTCATTCTCTTTATGTTCTTTGCCATTGATTGGAATCAAGTCTTATTCCAAAAGGAATTGGTTTCTCTTCTTTATGTTCTTTTGCCATTGATTGGAATCAAGTCTTATTCCAAGGAATTGGTTTCTCATTCTCCTTATGTTCCTTTGCAATTGATTGGAATCAAGTCTTATTCCTTAAGGAATTGGTTTCTCTTCTTTTATGTTCTTTTGCCATTGATTGGAATCAAGTCTTATTCCAAAAGGAATTGGTTTCTCATTCTCCTTTATGTTCCTTTTGTACATTGATTGGAATCAAGTCTTATCCTCCAAGAATTGGTTTCTCTTTCTTCTTTATGTTCTTTTGGCCATTGATTGGAATCAAGTCTTATTCCAAAAGGAATTGGTTTCTCATTCTCCTTTATGTTCCTTTGCAATTGATTGGAATCAAGTCTTATTCCAAAGGAATTGGTTTCTCTTTCTTCTTTATGTTCTTTGGCATTGATTGGAATCAAGTCTTATTCCAAAGGAATTGGTTTCTCATTCTTCTTTATGTTCCTTTGCAATTGATTGGAATCAAGTCTTATTCCAAAAGGAATTGGTTTCTCATTCTCCTTTATGTTCTTTTGTACATTGATTGGAATCAAGTCTTATTCCAAGGAATTGGTTTCTCATTCTTCTTTATGTTCCTTTTGCCATTGATTGGAATCAAGTCTTATTCCAAAAGGAATTGGTTTCTCTTTCTTCTTTATGTTCTTTTGCAATTGATTGGAATCAAGTCTTATTCCAAAAGAATTGGTTTCTCATTTCCTTTATGTTCCTTTGCCATTGATTGGAATCAAGTCTTATTCCAAAGGAATTGGTTTCTCATTCTTCTTTATGTTCTTTTGCCATTGATTGGAATCAAGTCTTATTCCAAAAGGAATTGGTTTCTCATTCTTCTTTATGTTCCTTTTGCACATTGATTGGAATCAAGTCTTATTCCTTAAGGAATTGGTTTCTCTTTCTTCTTTATGTTCTTTTGCCATTGATTGGAATCAAGTCTTATTCCAAAAGGAATTGGTTTCTCATTCTCCTTTATGTTCTTTTGTGCATTGATTGGAATCAAGTCTTATTCCTTAAGGAATTGGTTTCTTTCTTCTTTATGTTCTTTTGCCATTGATTGGAATCAAGTCTTATTCCAAAGGAATTGGTTTCTCATTCTCTTTATGTTCCTTTGCAATTGATTGGAATCAAGTCTTATTCCAAAAGAATTGGTTTCTCATTCTCCTTTATGTTCTTTTGCAATTGATTGGAATCAAGTCTTATTCCAAAGGAATTGGTTTCTCTTTCTTTATGTTCCTTTGCCATTGATTGGAATCAAGTCTTATTCCAAAAATTGGTTTCTCATTCTTTTATGTTCCTTTGGCCATTGATTGAATCAAGTCTTATTCCAAAAGGAATTGGTTTCTCATTCTTCTTTATGTTCTTTTGCAATTGATTGGAATCAAGTCTTATTCCAAAAGAATTGGTTTCTCTTTCCTTTATGTTCTTTGCAATTGATTGGAATCAAGTCTTATTCCAAAAGGAATTGGTTTCTCATTCTTCTTTATGTTCCTTTGCAATTGATTGGAATCAAGTCTTATTCCAAAGAAATTGGTTTCTCTTCTTCTTTGTTTCTTTTGCCATTGATTGGAATCAAGTCTTATTCCAAAAGGAATTGGTTTCTCTTTCTTTTTATGTTCCTTTTGCAATTGATTGGAATCAAGTCTTATTCCAAAGGAATTGGTTTCTCATTCTCTTTTATGTTCCTTTTGCCATTGATTGGAATCAAGTCTTATTCCAAAAGGAATTGGTTTCTCTTTCTTCTTTATGTTCTTTTGCATTGATTGGAATCAAGTCTTATTCCAAAAGGAATTGGTTTCTCATTCTCCTTTATGTTCCTTTTGCCATTGATTGGAATCAAGTCTTATTCCAAAAGGAATTGGTTTCTCTTTCTCTTTTATGTTCTTTTGCATTGATTGGAATCAAGTCTTATTCCAAAAGAATTGGTTTCTCATTCTCTTTATGTTCCTTTGCACATTGATTGGAATCAAGTCTTATTCCAAAAGGAATTGGTTTCTCTTTCCTTTATGTTCTTTTGCATTGATTGGAATCAAGTCTTATTCCAAAGGAATTGGTTTCTCTTTCTTCTTTATGTTCTTTTGCCATTGATTGGAATCAAGTCTTATTCCAAAGGAATTGGTTTCTCATTCTTCTTTATGTTCTTTTGCAATTGATTGGAATCAAGTCTTATTCCAAAGGAATTGGTTTCTCTTTCTCTTTATGTTCTTTTGCAATTGATTGGAATCAAGTCTTATTCCAAAAGGAATTGGTTTCTCATTCTTCTTTATGTTCTTTTGCCATTGATTGGAATCAAGTCTTATTCCAAAAGGAATTGGTTTCTCATTCTTTTGTTCCTTTTGCAATTGATTGGAATCAAGTCTTATTCCAAAAGGAATTGGTTTCTCTTTCTTCTTGTTCTTTTGCCATTGATTGGAATCAAGTCTTATTCCAAAGGAATTGGTTTCTCATTCTCCTTTATGTTCCTTTGCAATTGATTGGAATCAAGTCTTATTCCAAAAGGAATTGGTTTCTCTTTCTTCTTTATGTTCTTTTGCCATTGATTGGAATCAAGTCTTATTCCAAAGGAATTGGTTTCTCATTCTCTTATGTGTTCTTTTGCATTGATTGGAATCAAGTCTTATTCCAAAAGGAATTGGTTTCTCATTCTTCTTTATGTTCTTTTGCCATTGATTGGAATCAAGTCTTATTCCAAAAGGAATTGGTTTCTCATTCTTCTTTATGTTCTTTTTGCCATTGATTGGAATCAAGTCTTATTCCAAGGAATTGGTTTCTCATTCTCTTTATGTTCTTTTGCAATTGATTGGAATCAAGTCTTATTCCAAAAGGAATTGGTTTCTCATTCTCCTTTATGTTCTTTTGCAATTGATTGGAATCAAGTCTTATTCCAAAAGGAATTGGTTTCTCTTTCTTTTTATGTTCTTTTGCCATTGATTGGAATCAAGTCTTATTCCAAAATTGGAATTGGTTTCTCTTTATGTTCTTTTGCCATTGATTGGAATCAAGTCTTATTCCAAAAGGAATTGGTTTCTCTTTCTTTTATGTTCTTTTGCCATTGATTGGAATCAAGTCTTATTCCAAAAGGAATTGGTTTCTCATTCTCTTTATGTTCTTTTGCCATTGATTGGAATCAAGTCTTATTCCAAAAGGAATTGGTTTCTCTTCTTCTTTATGTTCTTTTGCCATTGATTGGAATCAAGTCTTATTCCAAAAGGAATTGGTTTCTCATTCTTCTTTATGTTCTTTTGCCATTGATTGGAATCAAGTCTTATTCCAAGGAATTGGTTTCTCTTTCTCCTTTATTCTCTTGTGCATTGATTGGAATCAAGTCTTATTCCAAAAGAATTGGTTTCTCATTCTTCTTTATGTTCTTTTGCAATTGATTGGAATCAAGTCTTATTCCAAGGAATTGGTTTCTCTTCTCCTTTATGTTCTTTTGCATTGATTGGAATCAAGTCTTATTCCAAGGAATTGGTTTCTCTTTCTTTATGTTCTTTTGCCATTGATTGGAATCAAGTCTTATTCCAAAAGGAATTGGTTTCTCATTCTTTTTATGTTCTTTTGCATTGATTGGAATCAAGTCTTATTCCAAAGGAATTGGTTTCTCATTCTCTTTATGTTCTTTGGCCATTGATTGGAATCAAGTCTTATTCCAAAGGAATTGGTTTCTCTTCTTCTTTATGTTCTTTTGCCATTGATTGGAATCAAGTCTTATTCCAAAGGAATTGGTTTCTCATTCTCTTTATGTTCCTTTGCAATTGATTGGAATCAAGTCTTATTCCTTAAGGAATTGGTTTCTCTTTCTTTATGTTCTTTTGGCCATTGATTGAATCAAGTCTTATTCCAAAGGAATTGGTTTCTCATTCTTCTTTATGTTCCTTTTGCATTGATTGGAATCAAGTCTTATTCCAAAAGGAATTGGTTTCTCATTCTCTTTTATGTTCTTTTGCCATTGATTGGAATCAAGTCTTATTCCAAAAGGAATTGGTTTCTCTTTCTTCTTTATGTTCTTTTGCATTGATTGGAATCAAGTCTTATTCCAAAAGGAATTGGTTTCTCATTCTTCTTTATGTTCTTTTGCAATTGATTGGAATCAAGTCTTATTCCAAAGGAATTGGTTTCTCATTCTTTTTATGTTCTTTTGCCATTGATTGGAATCAAGTCTTATTCCAAAAGGAATTGGTTTCTCATTCTCCTTTATGTTCTTTTGCCATTGATTGGAATCAAGTCTTATTCCAAAGGAATTGGTTTCTCATTCTCCTTTATGTTCTTTTGCATTGATTGGAATCAAGTCTTATTCCAAAAATTGGTTTCTCTTTCTTCTTTATGTTCTTTTGCCATTGATTGGAATCAAGTCTTATTCCAAAAGGAATTGGTTTCTCATTCTCCTTTATGTTCCTTTGCATTGATTGGAATCAAGTCTTATTCCTTAAGGAATTGGTTTCTCTTTCTTTTTATGTTCTTTTGCCATTGATTGGAATCAAGTCTTATTCCAAAGGAATTGGTTTCTCATTCTTTTATGTTCCTTTGCATTGATTGGAATCAAGTCTTATTCCAAAGGAATTGGTTTCTCTTCTCTTTATGTTCTTTTGCACATTGATTGGAATCAAGTCTTATTCCAAAAATTGGTTTCTCTTTCTTCTTTATGTTCTTTGGCCATTGATTGGAATCAAGTCTTATTCCAAAGGAATTGGTTTCTCATTCTCCTTTATGTTCCTTTGGCAATTGATTGGAATCAAGTCTTATTCCAAGGAATTGGTTTCTCTTTCTTTTGTTCTTTGGCCATTGATTGGAATCAAGTCTTATTCCAAAAGGAATTGGTTTCTCATTCTTTTTATGTTCTTTTGCCATTGATTGGAATCAAGTCTTATTCAAAAGGAATTGGTTTCTCATTCTCCTTTATGTTCTTTTGCACATTGATTGGAATCAAGTCTTATCCTTAAGAAATTGGTTTCTCTTTCTTTTTTTTGTTCTTTTGGCCATTGATTGGAATCAAGTCTTAATCCAAAAGGAATTGGTTTCTCATTCTCCTTTATGTTCCTCTTGCAATTGATTGGAATCAAGTCTTATTCCAAAGGGAATTGGTTTCTCATTCTTCTTTATGTTCTTTTGCCATTGATTGGAATCAAGTCTTATTCCAAAAGGAATTGGTTTCTCATTCTTCTTTATGTTCTTTTGCCATTGATTGGAATCAAGTCTTATTCCAAAAGGAATTGGTTTCTCATTCTTCTTTATGTTCTTTTGCCATTGATTGAATCAAGTCTTATTCCAAAGGAATTGGTTTCTCATTCTTCTTTATGTTCTTTTGCCATTGATTGGAATCAAGTCTTATTCCAAAAATTGGTTTCTCTTTCTTTTTTATGTTCTTTTGGCATTGATTGGAATCAAGTCTTATTCCAAAAGAATTGGTTTCTCATTCTCTTTTATGTTCTTTTGCAATTGATTGGAATCAAGTCTTATTCCAAAGGAATTGGTTTCTCATTCTTTTTATGTTCTTTTGCCCATTGATTGGAATCAAGTTTTATTCCAAAACGAATTGGTTTCTCATTCTCTTTTATGTTCCTTTTGCATTGATTGGAATCAAGTCTTATTCCTTAAGAAATTGGTTTCTCTTTCTTCTTTATGTTCTTTTGCCATTGATTGGAATCAAGTCTTATTCCAAAAGGAATTGGTTTCTCATTCTCTTTATGTTCCTTTGCAATTGATTGGAATCAAGTCTTATTCCAAGGAATTGGTTTCTCTTTCTTCTTTATGTTCTTTTGCCATTGATTGGAATCAAGTCTTATTCCAAAAGGAATTGGTTTCTCATTCTTCTTTATGTTCCTTTGCAATTGATTGGAATCAAGTCTTATTCCAAGGAATTGGTTTCTCATTCTCTTTATGTTCTTTTGTACATTGATTGGAATCAAGTCTTATTCCAAAAGGAATTGGTTTCTCTTCTCCTTTATGTTCCATTTGCAATTGATTGGAATCAAGTCTTTATTCCAATAAGCAATTGGTTTTTCTATTCTCCTTATGTTCCTTGTGGCCCATTGATTGGAATCAAGTCTTAAGTCTTTATGGAATTGGTTTTTTTTCTCTCTTTTGTTCCTTTGTACATGGATTGATTGGAATCAAGTCTTATTCCAAAAGGAATTGGTTTCTCATTCTCCTTTATTTCCTTGTTTCATGATTGACAATGTATGATTGAATCAAGTCTTATTCGTTAAAGGAATTGGTTTCTCATTCTCTTCTTTCCATTTTACATTGATTGGAATCAAGTCTTTCCTTAAGCAATTGGTTTCTCATTCTCCTTTATGTTCTTTTGCCCATTGATTGGAATCAAGTCTTATTCCAAATGGAATTGGTTTCTCATTCTCTTTTAGT